>CAUYON010118013.1:0-52222 GCA_963573935.1 Arctocebus calabarensis
AGTGCAAAGTGAAGGAGACACCGAGGCACAGGTGACTCCTCAGCAGTTGTCCAGCCTTTTTGGCTATTGGAGCCTCCGGTGGGGGTTGGAGGTCCCCCTCCTTGCCAGTCATCGAGCCTGCTGGTTCTTCAGCTGGCTGCCACAGCACCGACACCGCCAAGGAGGAGGCAGCAGGTCCGCCAGCTCCACTGAGCTGGCCAGGGTGCCAAATGTTCTGCATCAATTCTCCCTCTCTGAGTAGAAACCCCAACTGCTGTTAGGGAAAGGAGATCTCTTAAAATTTTTTGAGTCATGAATATTTATAATTATAAATCAATTTGAAATATGTGTGTATGTGTGTATACACAATTTGAATATATTCACAATAAACAATTTGAAATATAAGTGTGTATGTATGTATATGTATATATATGTGTGTGTATATATAACGGTGTATGTGTGTATCTTTATAACTTTTAAATAACTTATTTTTTAAGTTATTTAAGTTATAAAGATACATATATATCTATATATATACATATACATCTATCTATCCATATATATATATATACACATACACACATACACACTTTTATAAGTTATTAAATAACTTATTTTTAAGTTATTTAAGTTATAAAGATACATATATATCTATATATATACATATACATCTATCTATCCATATATATATATATACACATACACACATACACACTTATATTTCTTATATATCTATCTATATATATATACACATACACACATACACACTTATATTTCAAATTGTTTCCCCCAATTGATTGTCTGGCCATATAAACAGGAAGCCACAGCAAGATTCTTCAAGAATGAGTAGGCTCCTAAAGGCATTTCATCCCTATTTTCCACACTAAATGAACACGGTCAGACACTACTGGATTTTTGATTCACTATCTTTCGCAGTAGAACTTCCAATTTCTGAGCGTGGAGTTAAGCAACTTCCAGCATTGTACAAAATCATGATAAAATTCTTTGTTTCTCCTTGGCCTTTACTTTTCAGAACTTATATTATAAAGTATCCATTTTCTATTTCATTGCTGCTCATAAATTTTTCCCCACTGGATTTTAGTGCTATTTGTTTACTTTTCTAGTTATAAGATAATGCTAATCCACACCACAGTCACCCAGTCCTCCTTATGTTGGTTTTCTTCCTTAGGCTGGCAGTGTTCTCTGTAAAAACATTAATCAGAGCATCCCTCTCCCACTTACAACCCTCTGTTGGCTTCCCCTTCCTTCTTAGGTGTACAGCCTTCATTTGTAAGTGCAAGTTGTATATTAACTGGAGTGTTTATAGCTCAGGGACTGACTTACATCTGATGGAAGGTTAATAAACAGAACCTATAAAGAACTCAAGCAAATCAGAAAAAAAAATCAAACCACCCCATAAAAATGTGGGCAAAAGACATTAACAGAAGCTTTTCAAATGAAGATAGTCGAATGGCCAATAAACACATAAAAAATCCTCAACATCTCTCATCATCAGAGAAATGTAAACCCAAACCACAGTGATGCATCACCTAACTTCAGTGAGAGTGGCTTCTATCAAAAAGTTCCAAATACAGATGTAGAGAGAAAGACTATCTTTTATCCATCTATATAAGGTAGTTACTTTTTATCAGAATTATTCTAATATTAACTTCCCATTTAATCTACAGTCTATATTCCCCTTATTTAACATAGTATATAATTTCTGATTGGATCAAGATGGATTCAATGCATTTAACCCAACTCATATTGTGAACACACGTTTTTTCTAATCTTTTATTAAGAACACAATAAAGAAAAATTTTGATATTAAATTTTTGCACAAGTCTGTGATTATTTCCTCAGAGAAAATACCTAAAAGAGAAATTATTACTTTAGAAATCATGTACATTTTAAGACTTTTGATATATTTTGCCAAAATGCCCTTCAGAAAGGATGTAATAAAACATGCTTCTAGAAAAGTGTAGAATGCTTATTTCCCATCACATTATTATAAGCATGGCTTATAAAAAGGGAAAAATAAAAAATGTAGTAAGATTGCCCAATATCATCCCCTAGCCTACAAAATGTTTGCCAGAGGTGAGGCAAACCTATATTACAACATGTGTTGGAATCTCAGAGGTTATTACTGAGAGAAATATAAGTATTACTGGATGGAAAATTATTTCTAGGTCCCTCTTGACTTATAAACCCACCACACCCCAGAGCCCTCTTTACTTTTCTCCTACCAGAAACCAGAACTCTTCACATCTAATTTCTTCATTCATCAACAACCTCAAAGGAACTCAAGGAGGCTTACAGCTAAGCCAAAGAGTGAATTTCAAAAGCTCATCAGTCACCTTAATCCGTCCTTACTATTTTCTACTTGTGAAAAAAGTGTTCTGAATTTCAAACATATTGTGCAAAGTTGGAAATAAAAAGAATAAAGCATTTGTACTAATGGATTATTAGATTTCTTTATTGTTATGAGTATGATTAAATTCTGAGAATGAGTAACATTTGGTTTGCCAAAGGAACTGAAAATCTGAAATTGCTGATTGATAATGTAGAAGACATGGGTTTTGGCAGTTACCACATTTAAATCAATAGACATCTCAAGCAATAGTAATACTCCAATGAATTGCATTTGTACAAACAATGGGTCAAATTATTACAAGCCAGCAGTAAAATTTTAAATTAAACTCATTAAGAAAAAGCAATGAGTCAAGATGTCTAAATACATGGAAATTAATTTACAAATGTTCCAGTAAACCTTAGAAATAGAATTTCTGAGCCTTCTCTATCATTAACGAGTAAGTCCAGAACTACCCATAAACAGGGAATTGACGAGAGGTAAAAGTCTATGCTCCAGGCCCAGACCACTTCATTGCTCTTAAATATTTTCTATTGACTCCAACACCTAGACTGTGGACTGTAACTTTCTTCCCACATCCAGTATCATCTCTCTATTTTCATTTATTCCAAAAATGCTGATTTCTTTGCCTAGGTACATGTGCTCTGACAAATTAAGCCACAAGATATAATTGGGCTCAAACCTTCTCAATGACTCCTTCTTGACTACCAACAGTTTTAGACACGATTCTAAATGTTCCTTCATATGTATATTAAAAAAAAAAAAAAGAATAAATCTTCAGACTGGTAGACTTGGCCACTTGTACAGCTATTGCCTTCATTTTACGAAATGAGCTACAAGTGTTCCCACCTTCTTTAGTAAGTATAAAGTATAAAGATTAGCGGATTGATGCTTTTAAAACCTTTCTGGTGTCTTCAAAAGTAGGATACCACGAAACTGCATGGAATCATTATGCCTCCATTGTGCTATTTTATAATTGCTCAAATGAGATGAAATAGCTGGTAACCTACATCTATTCTCATTAGTTTCATGAATCTACTACAAACTCTTGACCAATGCCTTGGCACAATCCTATTAACAGACATATGAAAAAGGAAGGAAACAGAACATTCTTTTGAACTTGAACACCTCGTTGACAGGAAATGAAAAGAGCAGTGTATTTTTCTTTTCTTTTTTTTTTTTTTTTTTGAGAAGTTCCAGCACTCAGCAACCCCAAAGCTGTGTCTTCTTCAAAGAGGCTTCCTGCAGCGTGACAGACTCCCTTCAGGAGAAGAAAGGATGGAAAGCTCTTCTGGGTCTCAGCATCACAGGGGGCTGCACATGGCAACATTTCAAAGTCTCCCTGATTCCTTTCAGTGAGACAATGTCACTTCAGTGAAATGTGACTAGGTAGAAAAGTATAGAGAAATCATGCAGCTTTTTGTCTCCTACTCAGCACCTCTAAAGTTTTGTGATACCACCTCTCTTTTTGTTGAGAAAACAAAAATCTTTAATCATTTATGGGGGCCCAATGTGTTCAGAATTCATTACTTGACAATGACATTTACAGAACGTGAAAGTTGAACAATGCGCTAAAGATGTCCACATCTTAATTCCTGGAACCTGTGAATATGTTTCTTCACATACTAAAGGGACATTGCAGGTGTGATTAAGTTAATGACCTTGAGACAGGGAGATTATCATCTATTATCCACATTGACCAGAGTAATCCAAAGTGGTCAAAGTCAGAAAAAAGGAGATACGAGCCGAAGTTGGGAAGGTGAGCTTGGATGATGAAGGAAGGGGCCGAAACAAACATATGCAGGTGCTGCGCAGTAACTAAAAAAGTAAGGGAGAAAATTCCCCCCAAAGCTCGCACATAGAATGTATCCCTGCCAACACCCTGAGATCAGACTCCTGAATATCAAAACCCAACGAACATAATCTGTGTTGTTTTATGTCACTGTTTGCGGAAACTTGTTAAAGCGACATTAGGAAATTAACATAAGATCCAGTGACCATATATGAATTCAGGTTTCTGACTATTCAGGGATCTCATGAAGATGATACCCAGGATAAAGTCAGTGTGCCACTACAATTTCCCCAGACATAAGAAGTAGTATAGTGATGTCCATGACCTAAGTGGTGCCTAGAAGGAAGGCTGGAGTAGTTACCCTAAAAACCTAAAATAAGTCATTCTAAAAACCATCCCTGTTTCAAGTCATGTTTCTACTTGAAATTCAAGTCTTTGACCTAGTAGGTTACTTTTTAAAACTTTAAGTGTGATACTAAGGCATGTTAATAATTTGTTTCCAGCCTATTTCTTGACTCCGTCTCCTCCTCTAGCACCATCCCTGCCAGAAACATCTCTGGAAGCAACCACCCAGAGCTGAGCACACTGATTAGAATGCCTCTCATACCTGACAAACGTCTGCTATCCCTTCCAGACGTCCACGGTAAGCGTCGCCTTTTCTAAAAAGCCGTTGCTGACTTTCCAGACCCCTTCCTGACAGCCTAAACACTTTGCTGAATAAAACATTATTGCACTTTCAATGTTATAGTGCAATGCAATTCTATTACATTATTTTTATTTTTTTTAATTTGCCCATTTCCCCATTTGATTACGTTTTTTTTCAAGAATGAGGAGAGATATCTCCTATTAATTGATTCTTGTTACTTGAGTATTAGACCTTAAACATAAACAAATGAATGAACAAAATAAAAACATAAACAAATGAATGAACAAATTAAAACATAAACAAATGAATGAACAAATAAAAAAGTGAAAGTTTTAATGAGTTCAATTTGGTGCACAGGCCAGTCGACTTTAACATGTTCCATAGCAACAAAATCCCAACTCTCGACCATGCCACTGGGGCCCTATGTAACCTAACTTCAGCTTCTCCTCCCTTTCCTCTACTCCAATGCACTGAGTCCTAGCTCTGCTAACCAGTTTTTGATTACTACTAGTAAAAATTCTTCATCATTTTCCAAATTTTGCAAATGTCTCTCCTCATTATCCTAGCTACATTGATAAATTCACTTTTATCTCCCAGCATTCATTTTGCTTTCATAGTTCCTTTCTTGTCAATAAGTTTCATGTTAAATGACAATTTTCATAAATGACTTCTCTGACTAACCAATGTAAAGGAGAGGCCATTATTACACCATCTCATAGCTCATACTCTTCCTATGTATCACAACTTGTAATTAAATGCCTGTTAGTTTATTTGTTAAATTTAGACCTGCCTCTCTGGAATAAAGTTTTGTGAAGACAGATGCCTTATCTGTTTTCTTCCTACTGTACCCTCTACTTTGCAAAGTTAGCACAGTGTCAGGGTTCAAAAATATTTGTTGCATAATTGACTCAATGAAGGATGCGTGCATGAAGGAACACATGTATGACTTAATGGCAAGAGTTATCTAGGCAGCGATGGACATTTTGCCATACATTTTTGTCTTAACGAGAATCAGTTACATGAAGACAAATTTTGACTGCACAGCTATCACTTCGTTTGTACAACAGAGCTCAGATCAGTCCATTTTAATTCCAAGTTGCAGAAACATTTGCTACATATGATGTTATACATGTACTAGATAAATAGGAATTATAGTTGAGCAGCTTTGCAGAATAGCAAGTACATAATCCACAAAAACCAGAACGTTTTTGTTTTAGAAAATAAAATGAAGTACATTCCGAGAAGTTCGTGAACGTGCCATGGTGCACTGACATTGTCAGCACTCTACAAACAACTCTGCAAGGTTTCATAACCTTAGTCTATCAGTTTCTCACAGCTGGATGTGTGGGGTGGTGTCTTGCTGAGTGGCGTTCATTGTTGTTGCATGTTTTTCTGTGCTGTTGTGAGAATGTCGGAGCTTGAATCGAGCAACAAACACACACTCATAAACTTCTTGTTAAACTTGACAAGAGTGGAAATGAAATGAGGACACGTTACTCCAAGTTTATGAGGACAATGAAGTGAAGAAAGCAGCAGTGTGCAAACATTTAACAGCAGTGTTAAATGTTTTTTTCTGAGGGAAGAGCCAGTGATGAACAGAAATCAGGGTGGCCAATAATGAGCAGAACTGATAAAACATTGCAAAAATTCATAAAATTGTGTGTCAAAATCATTGGCTAACTATGAGATGCATTGCAGACAAAATAAACATCAACAGAGAAATAGGAAAATCTTAACTGAAAGTATTGGTCAACTCATGGCTCTTATATTCTGACAACACAGTAGCCCATATGGCATTATCTATCAGTAGTTTTGAAGCGTGAGTTTACAAACTTAATTGTCATATCTCATATACTGCCTTCCTGATCCAACAGTAAATATTGTTTCTAATCTTAAAACATCAAGAAGATTGAGAATGAGCAGCTGCTGTTTCCGACTTTACACTTAGGTGAGTTTACCGGGGATAATAGAATTTGTATACATTAACTCATTCGCTGTTCGCCTTTTAGCTTCATTCCCAATTACATGCTATTTGTTTCATATTATAGAGAAATGGCTTTAGAGTATGGCTTCAACATTTTAACTTTCAACTTTCGGAAAGCTGTGAATTCTCCAGTTTGGAGTCCATTGACTCTCTTTTGCAGCCAACAGTAAGAGAAAAGATGCAAAATGAGAGTAGGTGTAGAAGTTTCTGATCTGCAGGTCAGATCCAGGCATCATTACATTGAAACTGATGTGGTCAGAACCCCAGTGATCGTAGAAAAACATGTCACTTGAGGAACTACTTGAAATAAAGAGCAAATGAAGTCTTCGTTTAATAGGAATAGTGATAATAAGTAGGAGGTAATGGCACCTTGAAGTCACACCCTCGGGGAAACAGTTGACAACAGTAATTTACCTAACACTTTGGAACCTGTGGATTCTCTAATAATTATCTCTTTGCCTTCTCTAACCTTCATTTATCTATCCCCTTTCCATTCATTTTCTTTAATTCTGAGAGTGCGCTTCTATAGTTTTGTTCCTTGACTTCTTTTTTTTTTTTTTTTTTTGAGACAGAGCCTCAAGCGGTCACCCTGGATAGAGTGCCGTGGCATTATAGCTCACAGCAACCTCCAATTCCTGGGCTCAAGCGAGTTTCCTGCCTCTGCCTCCCAAGTAGCTGGGACCACAGGCGCCCGCCACAACCTCCGGCCATTTTTTTTTTTTTTTTTTTTTGGTTGCAGCTGTCATTGTTGTTTGGCAGGCCCAGGCTGGATTCGAACCCACCAGCTCAGGTGTACGTGGCTGGCGCCTTAGCCTGTTGAGCCATAGGCGCCGAGCCATGTTCCTTGACTTCTTAATTTGCCTGAGTCTGCCTCACAGAATCCTCCCCCTATTTCTGCACACATTAATGCAAAATTTATATTCTCTTGGGTGGTGCCTGTGGCTCTAGGAGTAGGGCTCCGGCCCCATATACCAGAGGTGGCAGGTTCAAGCCCGCCCTGGCCAAAACGGGAAAAAAAGTTATATTCTCTTTCCTTTTCTTTCTTCCTTACTGTGTCTATTAAAGTCTTTTTAAGAAATTATATTATGAAATTCAAGGATAGTATTAAATATTTATGGTGCATTTAGAATAACACTACATTTCCCTTTTTATTATAAAATTCATAAGGATAAAATATAGGGTCGAGCACAGTGGCTCATGCCTGTAATCCCAGCACCCTGAGAGGTTGAGATGGGTGGATTCTCAGAGCTCACAGGTTCAAGACCAGCCTGAACAAGAGCGAGACTCCATCTCTAAAAATAGCCAGATGTTGTGGCAGGTGCCTGTAGTCCCAAGAACTCAGGAGGCTGAGGCAAGAGTATGAAGTTGAGCCCAAGAGTTTGAGGTTGCTGTGAGCTATGACTCCATGGCACTCTACTGAGGGTGACAAAGTGAGACTGTCTCAAAAAAAAAAAAAAGAATAAAATATAATTTCTGGTTTCTTTTAGAAATCTCTAACTAAATTAATTTGCTTTTTATTTGGCTATCATTTTAAATGTAGTGGCTGGCAACAGACAAAAATTCTCTACTTCCATGTATACTTAACAAAATATACTTTGATATAATTAAACCTCATAGCAAGAATGAGGACCCAGAACATTTGTCAGTTTTTTGTTTGTTTTGTTTTTGTTTGTAGAGTCTCACTTTGTTGTCCTCAGTACAGTGCTGTAACATCATAGTTCACAGCAGCCTCAAACTCTAGGGCTCAAATGATTCTCTGGCCTCAGCCTCCCAAGTAGCTGGGATTACAGGTACCCATCACAACACCAGCTGTTGTTAGAGACAAGGTCTTGCTTTGGGTCAGGCTAGTCTCTAGCTTCTGGGCTCAGGCAATCTATCTGCCTTGGCCTCTCAGAGTGCTAGGATTACAGGCGTGAGCCACCCGTGCCTGGCCCCCTTGTCAGTGTTAAATACTTTTCTATGTAATCTACCATAAAATGTTGATTTAATCTTTGGAGTCACAGAAATTAGGTACAGAAATAGGTGTAACTGGTGTTATGTAAAATCTCTTAAGTTTTTTATTTCTCTCATTAATAGGACTTTCTTTTTGTTCTGTGTACAAACACATGACTTCAAACACCATGTACCACAAAAAGTCAATCAAGCATTGCACACATTGATAGGATCAGCAGCAACATGAAGAAAATCCAATACTTAAGATTAGAATATTTTTCTGAAGTCAGGATTAGCAGAGCATTTCCTCCTTCAGAACTGTCTAAAGCTCTTCTCAGAGGTAAATGCTTTGCTCATGCAACAGACATTGGCTGATTATACTAGGTGACAAAATGACCTCATTAATTAAAAGTCCTTGAAATAATAGCAGGAATTTAACATGACAAAGGCAGAACTCTAAACAGATCAACAAATACACTGAATTTGGAACAAATGCTCTGTATTGTATAGTTCTTACATATGTAAAAGCTAATAATATAACATTTATTTATGTTTCATTGTTCTGATATGCATGTGCACCTGAAGGGCAAACAGGATTAATTATTTAATTTAGAAATTACTTAAGACTTAAAGTACAAATTCTTCTAAAAATAAGATTTCCTCCAAACTCAAAAACCTTGGAAAAAGTCACTTTGTTATCATGATATTTCCACCTAAAAGAATTGCCCTCTGGCTTAGATACTTATTTGTGCATGAATGCCTGTGTGCTGTGTGTGTGATCTTACACCTTCGACTCTTAACCTTTATCTCTGGATGTCTGGGAACTTCTTTCAATTAGTTTATACAGAGCTGTTATTCTTTGTAATGGCTCTGTAGTAGTACCTTCTGTGGATATAAGATGACTTATTTAGGTTACCAAATATTGTAGACATCATGTTATTTTCATTATTATATAATTACAAACAACACTGCACTGAAGGTTCTTGTACATAAATCAACACAGACATATGCTAGTTGATTAGCAGTGACAGCTCTGGATGTAGGATTTTTAAATCAAAGGTATAGGTATAGTTCTTTTGATAGAATTTGTCAAAATGCTATCCAACAAAAAATATCTGAAGAAATGCTTTCCTAAACTTCACCAACGGTATATCTAACTTTTTTGAAGTCTACTAAGAATTTAGGTAAAAATATTATCTCTCCATAATTCTAATTTAAATTTTTCTTGCAAGTGAATTGAATATATTTTTATATTCTGTATTATTCTTCTTTTTGTATCTGTGCTATGCGTATTTTTGTATGAGTTACTAGGCTTTTTTAAAAATTTTATTAGTTCTCTTTATATTTTGAACAATAGAGCATTTGGTCTAGAATGTATACTGCAAATACTTTTCTATGATGTAATTTCTTTGAACTCAGTTCATTATCTTTATCTCAACTATAATGAAGCATAATTTAAATACAGTAAAATGAAGCCAGTTTAAGTGTACAGTTTGGTAAGTTTTATAATATGTGATATAGAATATTTCTCTCACTCGGTCACTTCATCCCCCTTTCTAATCATTTCTTTCCTGTTCACCTGCTGAAGTAGCCATTATTTTAACTTTTATACCCAAATATCTAAAATTTTATTTATTTAGAGTTATTTATTTACATACATATTTCTATAACTATAGATTAGTTTTTATTTTAAAATTTTATATAAATTCATAGTATGTACTGTTCTGATTCCATTATTACTTGGTCTTTTAAAATCTTTATTTGGAATTCATATGCTGATAATATTTAAAATAGAACTGTTAACGAAACCTTAGTTGTCATACATCTTTGTGGATTCCTTCAGGTTACTATGTACTTGCTCATGTAGTCTATAAATATAGTTTTGTTTCCTTCTTCCTAATATATATGGCTTTTATTTCCTTTTAATGGCATACTATATGTAAGGTCACAAATATAATGATGAATATCAGACAACATCTGGGCATTTTTCCTGATTTGGAGGCAAAAGTATTTACTCTTTTTGTGTTTGTGTTCCAGGTATTAGAATTTATTATAATTTAAATGTGGCAAGAACTCAATACTTGTATCAATCAATCAGTTAGTCAATCAATTATCAATCAAGCAGTTAGTGCTAGAAAAATTAATGAACAAAAAACATACTTTTAGGTGAAAAAAGATAAAAGATGAGTTAATGATTTTTTTAAAATACAATTAAGTTCAATAGAAGCAATTTAAATTTAAATTGTCACTTCCTATTTAGCATTACTAATTGTGATTTGAAGGTAGCATTATTTACCATGTAAGTAAAATGGAATTAAAATTTGCCAGGGATTATTCTTGTGTCTCTATAAATAACATCCCAATAATAATAATATTAATAATGATACTTGTCATGAATATAAAAAGATAATAGAATTAGTTACAAAATGTTATAAAATTGATTTTAAATATGGCACACCTCCCTGGGCTCAATGACAACTGGGACTTTGCCTAACAAATGTAAGCAATGTAGTCTAATAATTCGTACCCATATGTTAATCTGAAATTTTAAAAAATCGATTAAGACAAAAATGATATAAAATATAATGGAAAAAATAAGATGATAAAGCAAATGTCTATCACATTATCAGTATTGGAAACAGTATTGAAAACTGGATAAAACTGTTTTATCTAGTCTTATATTCAGAGAAAACTTTGAACATTAAGTATAACTTAATTCTTAAGGTTTTGAAAAATATATTTAATCAAGTTAAATAGAATCAAGTGAAATATCACTCCACTAAAATATGACATCTTCATTACTTACTAATTTTCTAAGTGAACATATTTTTGCATCTTTTATGAATTTTTATTAGTTTTACTTTCTATTTGTGCACTACCACCTCACTTTAATTACTCTGACTTCATTTTATATTTTGATTACTGTTATGAGTACCTATTGATTAATGTCTCCTGTCCCACCTCCCCAGTTTTCTGGCTACTCTTACTTGTCTTTTTAATACATAAACTTCTCTAGTTCTTCAGAAATTCTATTGTTTCTTTTATTGAGATGGGATTTTGATAATTTATATGTTAATTTAGAAAACATCCGTTATTATGTGAATGAGTTCAAAAGCATTTGTTTTATTCATTCCAGTCATCTTTTGTGTTTTATAATAGCATTTTAAAGAGTCCTTCATAGAGATCTTGTCAATGTATTATTAGATTTATTCTTACGTGTTTTATCTTTTTAAAAATGTTTCACTGAAAGCAGAAGTCTTTCTTCTATGACATCTTCCTGCAGAGTCTGCTTCATAATTGGACTGCCTTACTGGGTCGTTGAAGTCTATCATTCAACTATTTAATATGTAAGCACCAGGCAGCACTCTACCAAATTTTTTGAGGTCCAGATAGAGTCCAGATAGCATTTCCAACTTCTAAATTCAATGGTACCATTGATATGCCCCTGATACAAGCATTTTCCTTTGGGAATAAAGATTATTAAAGCAGCAAAAGGTGGAGTTACAAGAACTGAAGATAAAAATTATGCTAGTAGATAATTAGGTAGTTTGAGAGGGTCCCTTTCACTTCCACCCCTGAGTTCCTGAATATATGAATTTTAGGTAGGATAGTGGTTCTACATTGGTCAATAGATCAAAGCTCACATCATCCTACAGGACAGCATCCAACACTATAACTCAGATTTCAGTAAGCTATCCCACATTTCTATAAGGCAGATAATTTCCAATGAGGGGTCTTTGAGAAGATGAATTATTTACATGGGAAGGAGCATGTGGGATACAGATGGCTTCTAAGGCATTCTGTAAATCCCATAGTGGTAGGGATGGCAGAAGCAAGCAGGCTGGAAATACCAATAAAATGCATACATAGAGTAGGTGTATAGTCACCTGTGAGGAAAAACCCTTCACCTTAGTGAAGAAAGATATTCAAAGTAATCAATTTTCCACAGTGTAGTTGGCTGCCCTTCACCTCTCTGAACAATGCTATATTGTGGGCTAAGTTTTAGATTCTGTTACTGGTGAATTGACTGTTTGACAATGGAAGTCTCCAGGTAACCAGGGGATACAATTGCCAAGGTAGGGACCTAGGAAACAAAATTTGCAGGGATCAATTTCTATGATCCAAAGAGAACAAAACAAATGTAACAGCAGATATAAAAGCAACCAGACAAGTCACTGGCACGAGAGTTTTCCTGTGATTACTTTCATCTAAATTTCTATTTTTTCCTCTCTTTAAGAATTTATTTCCCTCCATTACCAAATTTAATCTCATTATATTATTAATTTAGTAATTCTGTTCCTCTTTACACATTTAAATGCACTGTTCCTCTTTACACACTTAAATGCACTTATATCCTATTCTGATTTCATCAAGTTTACATTAACATCTTTTGACCCATAAAATTTAAAGGGTAAAGCAATCTGCATACTTTATAAGTACTTTTTTGCCAATTCTCCTCATAGAATATGTCAGTACTATCATTTTTACTCTTTTTTTTTTTAGACAGAATCCCACTATGTCACCCTCAGTAGAGTGAAGTGGCATCACAGCTCACAGCAACCTCAAACTCTTGGGCTTAAGTGATTCTTTTGCCTCAGCCTCCCAAGTAGCTGGGACTACACGTGCCTGCCACAATGCCCAGCTATTTTTTTCTATGTTGTTGCAGTTGTCATTGTTGTTTAGATGGCCCAGGCTGGGTTCAAACCTGCCAGCCTGGGTCTTATGTGGCTGGCAACGTAACCACTATGCTACAGGTGCCAAGCCCATTTTTACTCTTTACATGATTTTAACCTTCGTTTTCTGAGATCAGAATTGCTTGGTCCTTCCATTGAATAGGTTTACTTTAGTCTTGGTCCTTAAGTTGGAAGGTTAAATGCTCATCTCAGGTCCTTTTGCCATTGGTTTTTTCATTAATCTCTTACTTATCTTCAAAAGGCACAGGAGTTTTCTCCTTATTGGGAGGATAAGAATGTTTCTTTCTCTAGTGTATATCTGCAAATTTGATCACAATTTTTATCTGGTTCATGATAACTTTTTAAATGAATGTTCTTTATTTGTTAATTGTTTCTCTTATTCCTTTTGTCCTTGATAGATTCCTTTTTGTTTATACTTCATCTTGTTAATAAAATTCCTTTTGGCTTTTTTAATAGCAAGAAATTTATGTAGAGTAGGATAGAGCACCACTGTAGGCTAGCAAGGATCTTCTTCTGGTGCAGATATAAGTGTTTTGTGAGATAGTTGATAGGAGGTTTTCAAAAACTTCATATTTTGTATTATTTTGTAGAAAAAAATAGGCTCTTCGCTGTTTACAAGGTTATTTTTGAGTTTTTGATACATCTTGTATCCCCCACTCAATCTTGCTTGCCATAATCAGACAGAGAAAAAGTGCAAGGATGCTTTGTTTTTTGCATCTATAGGGCAAACCTAAGGGAGTTTTGTTATTCTAATCTTTACTTCTTCAGTGACAAACCTCAGCAGACACATTGGTTCTCTCTTTAGAATCTTCTCTCCACTCATCCTGATGGCATCACTGTGTGTTTGCTTTTCAGTCTCAGAAACTTGATTTTTAATAGGGCCAAAGAGTTCTTGCCAAGAGCCTATTCAGCATTTTAATTTCACCAAACAAAAAGTGATTTTGTGTTTTCCTCTACATGGTGTCACTCTGGCAACTTTGGGGAGCTCTGCATTGCTCCCTTTTTATAAGACTTATAGTCATGTCTTCCATGGACATTTACCCTTTCCTTCTTTAATTTTCACTGCATTTGGAGGATCTTTTCTCCTAGTTGCATGGAATATGAGCATAAGGGCAGTAAATTTATGAAAAGAGCAGCATCACTTTTACTCTAAAATTTTATATTGAAACAATAAGATAGTGGGCATGCAATGAAAAGCAACTCTACTTAGCTTACAAAACATTCATAGATTTGTGCCCACTATCAGTTATAACATTATATATTTTTCCACTATTCTTTTTTTGTTATAGTTTTTTTATTATTATTAAATCATAGCTGTGTACATTAGTGCAATTATGGGGTACAATGTGCCGGTTTCATATACAATCTGAAATATTTTCATCAAACTGTTTGACATGGCCTTCATGGCATTTTCTTGGTTATTGTATGAAGACATTTGTATTGTGCATTTAGTAAGTTTCACCTGTATCCTTCTAAGATGCACCGTAGGTGTGGCCCCACCAATTACCTTCCCTCCACCCCAACCTCCTTCTCCCCCCCTTGCCCATCACACGCTTCTAATCCAACTTTATCTGTTAATACGCATTTCTGACACCAAAAGGCAGAGAAAAGAAATAAAAATTACATTGATTTTACTATTGCTTCTTTTCTTGTATAATTACACCTATTTGTTTATTATTTGTTCATTTATTTAAAAATTATTAAAAGCCCAGTAAGTCATATAATTATAATAATTTGTTAGCTCAATAATCTGATCACTTCCTTAAAGGAATAAGAAACATAAAAACAAATGCAGTTCAATATGTGTTAAAGTAGGTATTTATCCAGAGATGCAATGAGAATACAGAGGAGAGAGGTGGGAGGACATTTAAGAGTTCAAGACCAGACTGGGAGACATAGTGAGATTATATCTCTTAAAAATTAAGAAGAATTAGCCAGGCATGATGGTGCACACATGTAATTATAGCTATTGAGGAGGCTGAAGCAGGAGATTGCATGAGCCTGGGAGTTCAAGGCTGCAGTGAGCAGTAAATGATTTTAAATAGCATTAAAATCAGAAGAAGGTATTCATTCCTTCAGTGTTAAAATTTGTTTCCTAATGGTCTGAAGCTCATTGGTAAAGTAAAAAAAGTGTTAGAGAATAAGCTAAAGCAACCCTAAGAATTTTTAATTTACATCTACCTATCACTGTGTTTGTAAGAATCTGAGAAATGGAAAATTGTAGATAACATTGGATAAACTAGGATAGCAGGGGTTTAGAAGGAAAAAAAGAGTCTATTTCAATGTCCCTGAAATGTTGAATGGGCATACAAGAGATTTATAAATTGAATAATTTCTGAAAATATCAGTGAATGTTATTCTTTCCAATTATGGTTCCAAATGTCTTGACATTTAAGCATATGCACACACAATTATTTTCAACGCTTATCACTTTAGGCCAAAAGAAAATTTGAAAATTTTCTTTCCTTTCTCCTTTTCAATGCAGTTCCTGCTTATTTTGATGGTTTTCCACACAGAGTAGTAATTTCAGTTGATGCTTCTACATTTTTTAAAAAATCATATACAAAATAACAAATACATAGCAATGGAAATCCTCAAAATTGGCCCATTCAATCAAATTTGTATTCCTTGAAATAAATGTGCAAAATGAATATTTAGAGTAAACCACGTGATTTTTACACCTCATCTAAATATATTTAATGTATTTCTCAGGTGAATTGATGGACATATACATAGGTTTTTATACATGCATTTTTTTCATCTGAAAATTTCCTTAAATTTGAAAACTAGATTATATTAATATAACATTTATAAAGCTATAGTCCAATATCAGTGGCATACAGGAATAAAATTTCTATTTGCTAGATTTTATAATCATAACTATAAATTGATCTGATTATACATAGCTGACCTTAAATGGATTTCAAGGTATAGCTATAGAAGTATAGGGTGTTTTGATTTATTATTATATTCAAATGGGAAATCCTTTTTCATTTGATTTAACTTTATAAGTTGGGTTAACTTTTTAAGAAGTTTCAGAGAAATATCACTTTCTCAAACATAAGTAGTCTACCAACTTCAGACTTCCAGACCTTCACTAACAAGATTTTTGAAGGGGTAATTTATAGTGATCTATAGTTCCTCATTTCCTATCTACTTCTCAACTTATTATAATTTATTTTTTTCCAATATTATCCCCAAACTGGTCTATTAATGACCTTCAAGTTGACATGCAAAAGGCTCTTCAATTCCTGATTTGACTCTGAGTAGGAGGAGATATTGGTTTCTTATCCTGTTCTTTAATGCTTTACTACTTTGACTTCAGGGACTCTTTCTTTTCCTGATTTTATTCCATCCATTCTTTATTTTCAGTCCTTAAATATTAGTGTTCAAAGGGTTCTGTCATTGTCTTCTCTTATTTTACCACTATCACTGAGGGATGTCATCCAACCCTATTAATCCACCCTAGATGTTGGAGATTGCATTGTTTGTTGTTTTTGTTTTGTTCAGAATTCTCCCTTTTCCCATACCCTTTCTCCTCTACCCTTTCCATACTTCCTTCTGGGTGGAGTATACTCCTTGGCCTCCTTGATGTGATTTTGGCTAAGTAATTTGCTTTGGTTAGTGGAATATGAGCTTAAGAGCAATTTGCTAAGTGCTCACTGATGCCTCAAGAGACACTAAGCACTTTTGCTCACTCCCTTTGCTTGTTGACATCCACAATGAGAAGACTATCCCATGGGAGCTGCTAATCCCGGGATAAGAAGATATGTGAAGTAGTACTGAGATCAACCAGAGCCTGACGACTGAGGCCAACAGATTTATATCCAATTCACAGACCCAGAAACAGGAAATACATCCCTATTGTTGTCAACTATTGGGCTTTGGAGTTCTGAATCATTTTTGGAAGAAATATTTGTTACTATACCATTGTTAGAGTCTCTCCAAACATTGTCCTGAATTTCAAATAAAAATATCCAAGTATCATTTGGGTATCCACATCTGGATGATTCATAGGTATCTCAAAGTCAATATGCACAAAGATGAACTAACTTTCCAGGAAAGAAAATTTTACAATGTTATTTACTATTCCAGTAAAGAAGAATTGCATCTGTCTATTTTCCAAGCAAAAATGTCAACCGACTGCCATGTTTTTCTACTTTTTCCTTTGTCAAATTTCTAATTGATCAATCACTAATCTCCTTAATGGTAACATCATCTCATAAAATAATATATATTTTTCTGTGGCATTTTATATGCTTATCTGTGTAAGCAGCCTTACATTTTTCATGAAACAGGACAAAATAGGAAACAAATAGTAGTAAATTTTTTTCATCTTTTCAGTAGCTCTAAAATTACTAACCCATTTTTCTGTCCACACTGCTATTAGATTGGTTTCTAGACATTTATCATTTCTTTCAAGAAATGCTGCATACCTTCTAATTTCTTTCAAGTACTTACTCTCCAATGTATTCTCCACTCTTCTTCCAGTGTTCCTTTTTTTTTTTTTTTTTTTTTTTGCAGCTTTTGGCTAGGGCTGGGTTTGAACCTACCACCTCCAGCACATGGGGCCGGTGCCCTACTCCTTTGAGCCACAGGTGCCGCCCTTCTTGTATACCTTTTAACATGAAAATATGTTCTACTTGTAGTCTTCACTGGTAGGCTACTTTCTAAATAAATACAATCAAATAAGTACATATAAACGTAACTTACTATTCAAATATATTAACATAATGCAGCCCTATGAACATAAAAAGCTCTCTTGCCTTTTAGGTGATCTTTTTAAAGTAGTTCACTTCTTATAAAAATGTCCCTTGCTCTCTCTTCCATAGTCCATCCACTTAGCTGACTCCTGCTCATCTTTCTAACCCAATTCATGTTATCTGGAGATCCATTTTAAATTATTTTATGACACCTCCTGCGCAATTAGGCTTAGTTAACTCCCCCTTGGGAATTAGTACATAAATCGACAGTGACATACATCACAGCTACTTAGCCTATTGACTTATGCTTCTGCATTCTGATCTAGGTATATCATAGAAAATATGGATAGTGTATTTATTTATATAGATGTTTCTCACTTTATGATGAGCTTATGTCCTGATAAACCCATCCTAAGTTGAAAATACTGTAAGTAGAAATACATTTATTATACTGACCATCATAGCTTAGCCTACTGACCATCATAGCTTAGCCCAGACTATCTTAAACATATTCAGAATCCTTGTATTTTCCTGCAGATTGACAAAATCTTCTAAGACAAAGTCCATTTTATAATAAGAGGTTGAATATTCATGTAATTGATTAACTACTATACTGGAATTGAAAACCAGAAATGGTTGTGTTGGTATTCAAAGTACAGTTTCTACTGAATGTATATCACTATCATACCAATATAAAGTAGAAAAACTATAAGTGGAACCATTATAAATCAGGGACTGCCTGCATCTAGCTTCCAGAGCAGTAGTGTTATTTATCTTTGCACTATACATACATAGTCAACAATATGTGGGGCATGAATAATTGAATGGAAAGTCGGGATAAATAGGTAAGCAGCAGGCTTAATTTAGAATTCTTAAGTTCTCAAATAAAATAAAAGTTTACCAGAAGCTCACACTATTTTTCATTTGGGATATAGAAATTCAAGAAGAGTTTCCCTAGTTGTTTTCCTCAACCTGCCAAGGCAAGCGTTGGGTATTCTATGCTGGCTTAGCACTTTGAACAAACTTTAATCATCATACCATATGGTTATGATTTTTTTCTTGTCTAATATCCCAAGTAGACTGTGAAATCCATGAGCCTGAATGCCAGTCTCATTAAGCTGTGGAATCCTAAAACTGAGCAGTGTTAAATCCCAAAGCCAAATGCTATTACTCTATATAGTACTGATCAATGCATGTTGAATCAGCTAATTCCTTTATTCCTAAGTAATAGAGCTTTCTTATGTGCCAAACACAAATCCCAGAACAGAGGTATGGCAGGACAATTATCTACACATAGTTCCTGTAATAGCTTATAGTATGGAGTTTAAAAAAAGAAAGGATGGTTCATTGTATTCTTTCTATAATTACTGAATGTTTGAGAATTATCTACAAGATTGCATCTTTAACAAAAGCTTCAAGAAACTGAAAATTTAATTTTCCCAAAATAAGCCAGTAGTCCCTGATCTTTTATTATTTTTTGAAGTAACATTTAATTGCATTTAACTTTTACATTAAATTCAATATAGTTTGTAACATTAGGATATTAGCAACTCTTATTTTAAAAGACTATTACTAATCCAACTGAGTTCTATTATTATATTGTATTAGTTCAGCAGGTCTTTCTTCCAGCTCTTTTTAAACATGTCTATTTTGTATATGTTTGTTCAAGCTTCTCCCATGGAATCTCTCTCTCTCTCTCTCAGAGGACTCTAAAACAGAGTTCTTCCTCTACACTGCCAATCACTGCTCTGTGAGGCACTCTGCAATGACTGAATTGCCATTTATACTATTGGCTCTTATCCAAGTGGGAGTGTGTCGTATATACTAAACAGGCTAAAATATTTTTATGATACTTAACCATAGGCTCTTCAATTATGCATATCTAGGGTGCACTTAACTTTAGTGAACTCCTTCTGCTTGGTCCTCACCATGTCTTCAATTTATGATTGCTTTGTAGCTTTCGAAAGTATTCACCCTGCTTAGTTGAAATAATCTGTGAATTTAATAATCATAGCCCTTATCCTACCACTTAGGATTGCTCTAGCTACTCTGGGTCTTTTTTTACTTTTTGTTGTTTTTCCATATGAATTTTAGGATTGTTCTAGTTCTGTGAAAAACAACAATGGTATTATGATAATATTTCCACTGAATCTGTATATCCATTTGGGTTAATATGGACATTTAAACAATATTGATTCTTCTAATACATGAGCATGTGATACTTTTCCACTTGTTTGTGCCATCTATGATTTCTTTCATCTATTTTTTATAGTTGTCTTTATAGGGATCTTTCACCTTCCTGGTTATGTATATTCCTAGGTATTTTATTTATTTGTTTTTTGTTTACAGCTACTATAAATGGTCCTATGTTCTTAACCAGATTCTCAACTTGGCTGTTATGAGCATATATAAATGCTATGCATTTATGTACATTAATTTCATAACCTGAGATTTTACTGTTTTAAACAAATCAAGTAGTCTTTGTAGGAGCCTTTAAGGTTTTCTAGATATAAGTCATATCATTGGCAAACAGGAATAGGTTGACCTTCCCTTTCCTAATTTGAATGCCCTTTATTTGTTTGGCTAGGATTTCCAGTACAGTGTTGAATAGAAGTGGTAACAGTGAACAACCCTTGCCTTGTTCCAGTACTTTTTGCCATTCCCGTGTGATGTTGGCCATGGAACTGTCATATATAGCTTTTATTGTTTTTAAATATGTTCCTTCTACGTTTAGTTTGTTTGAGGGTTTTATTATGAAGGTATGCTGGATTTTATCAAATACTTTTTCTACACCTATTCAGATGATCACATGAATTTGGTTTCTGCTTCGGTTTATATATTTAATCACATTTATTGATTTGCATATGTTAAACCATCTTTGCATTCCCGGGAAGAAACTCATTTGATCACAGTGAATCATCTTTGGTAAGGATTTTGCATTTATGTTCATGAAGGATATGGATCTGTAGTTTTCTATATTTATTGTTTCCTTTCCCCGGTGTCAGTATCAGGGGGATTCTGGTTTTATAAAATGAGTTAGGGAAAAATTTCTCCTTCTCCATATAATGGAACAGTTTCAGTATGATAGGTGAAAGTTTTTGTTCATAGGTCTGTGGAATTTGGGTGTGAATCCATCTAGTCCTGAACTTTCTTTTGCCTAGAGATATTTTATCACTGTTTCAATCTCACTACTCATTACTGTCTGCTCAGAATTTCTATTTCTTTCTGATTAAGGCAGAAGGTTATGTCTTTTCAAAAATTTTTCCATTTATTTCAAATTTTCTAGTTTGTATGTAAGGAGAAGTTGTATGATATTATGTATTATAATTGCCAGAATTCTTGTGCTGGTTCATTGTCATTTGAAATATCTTCCCTCATCACAAAACAGGTAGTTGAAGTATATCTGTTCTCCTCTGCTGTGTGCTCTGTATCTTGCTATGGAGAGTGTCCAGTATAGTGCCTCTGGGCTCATGCCAATAAGTACTCACTGTAGTGCTGCTATAAATTCGGGTCAGTTGGAGTTCAGACCCAGGGAATGTAGTCAGGTTCCAGTGTTAGTGGACTAGGCTAGGTAATTCCTAGTTCTTGAGCCCATTCGTGGCACGTTTGATTTCTCTTCTGTAAGAATGTTCAGCAGGAAAGAGGAAAACTCTCAGTGAGCCTGTAACACTGCTGTGGTTATGCATCTCCCTATTCACCTGTGATTATCACAGTCCAAGAAAGTGCTAAAGGATATTTATGTGGATAAATAGGTAGGTTTCTAGGTCATTGCTGAAATCTCAAGTGGGAGAAGAATGAGTCCTTCTCCACAGTGGTACCAGAGTTGGGCAGCTGTGGACATTCACTAGTGCCTGGGTACTGCAGCAGCAGCAGCAGCAGCAGCAGTGGTAGTGGAAGCAGTGGGGCAAAGACCCCTGAGTGGCAGAAGCAGGGCCAGTGGCCATGAGGGTTTTCTCCTGCCTGGGGCAGCACTGCAGGCTGTCCCCAGGGTGTGCGAGAGTGCCCAGCCTCCACTCCCTCCCCAGTGCAGCAGCAGTAGAGAGGAGGCAATGGAGGTGGCCTGTCCCCCAGGCAGTGGCAAGTCTCAGGATTTGGACCCAAGAGTGGAACCAGCTACAGCCCTTAGTGCTCAGAAGTCTGCAGGACCCTGCTGTACCCCTCTCTGGGGGAAGGCCACTGTGCAGTCTGCAGGAACTCCCTGTGTTAGTCTGGTGTCCCACAGAGGTAAAGAGATCTTCATGCAGCTGAGATTGCAAAGTCCAAAGGGGAAGCATGGAGCCCCAGTGTGTTCTCACCTGCTCCCTCCCCTCAGGTGGATGCCTCCTCAGGCCATTGCAATTTGGCTGAGTGGGTCACCTTCTTTACTCTTCATTGCCTTTGGTTAATCCCGTTACTTCTCTTGAATCCTAGTCCTGTGTCCTGGATGACCCACCCAAAGGTGTACATCTGCGAATGCTGGGTACTGCCTCCAGGGTGCCATCTTGGCCCTCTCCCTTTGTTAGCTCATTTTATCATTACTTCTCAGTCTTCTGCTTTGAATGTTCCTTTTTTAAATGCTTCTGACAAGTCTATAATGTCATCAACAATAAGATGTAATTCGATTTAAGAGATGTTAAATGTAAAACAAAGGGCACCGTGCTTTCAGCATTGTTAATACGTAAAATATCACTTCTGAAAACCAATAAATAAGTAAATTCTTGGTTTTAAAAATTTATTGTTATAGTTCTACTTTATAGTTCCAAACTGTGTGATTCTAAATTCTGTGATATTTCAAGGTTATCTTTCTCATTTAAAAATTGTACATTATATGAACTGTGGAATGGCTAAATCCAGCTATTTGCATATGCATTACCTCACACATATATCATTTTTACAGTAAAAGCCTTTAAAATCTATTCCATCAGCAATTTTTAATTATACAATATAATGCTATTAATCATAGGCATCATAGTGTATTATTATTATATAATCCTACTCTCAAAATTATTCCTCCTGTTTAACTGAAATTTTATTTCCCTTGACCAACATATTCCCAATATTCCCATTCTCTGGCTTCTGGTAATTACCATTTTGTTCTCTGTTTCTATTAGTTAGACAATTTTAGATTTCACATGCACATGTAACTGAGATCATGCAGTATTTGTCTTTCTGTATTGGGCACATTTCATTGAACATAATTTCCTTCAACTTTATTCATGCTGTTCTAATTGACAGAATTTCCTTCATTTTTGAGGCTGAATAGTATTCTATTGTGCATATATATACCACATGGTCTTTACCCATTCATCTGATGGACATTTAGGTTGATGCCATATTTTGGCTATTGTGAATAATGCTACAATGAGCATGGATATGCAGATATCTCTTTGACATCCTGATTAAGTACCACTTGGATATATGAACAGAGTTGGATTGCTGGAGTATATGGTGGCTTCAATTTGAGAAACTTTCATACTGTTTTCCATAATGGCGGTACTAATTTACATTTCCACCAAAAGCATACAAGGGTTCCCTTTTCTGTACGTATCTCCAACATCCATCTTTTCTCCTTTTGATAATAGCTATTCTGAAAGAAAGTAGTAATCTTGTTGTGTTTTTAATTCGCATTTAACTTTTTATGAATGATTTTCAGCATTTTCTCACATCTGTTGACTATTTGTATGTCTTTTGAAATATCTACTCAGTCCCTTTGTATATTTTTAATCAGTTTGTTTTCTTGCTATCAAGTTAAGTTTTTTCTAAATTTTGAAAATGATGTCTGTTATGTGTATGATTTGCAACTGTATTCTCCCATTATGAAGGTTGTCTCTTCATTCTGTTGATTCTTTTGTTGTGTAAAGAGGTTACTGCCATTTGTCTATTTTTTTCTTTTATTACTCATGCTTTTTAGCTAATATCTATTGCCCAGACCAAAGTCATGGATCTATCCCCCTGTGTTTTCTTCTAGTACTTTCAAAGTTTCAGGTCTTACACTTAAGTCTTTAATCTATTGTGACATAATTTTTGTATGAAGTCAGGATCTAATTTAATTCTTCTTCATGTGTATATCCTATTTTCCCAGAAGCAACTATTGAAGAGATTGTCCTCTTTACCCATTGTGTGTTTCCAGCATCTTTGTTAAAAATTAATTGACTGTAAGTATATGAATTTATTTTGATGCCTTTTGTTCTCTTCCATTGATCTAATACTATGTAGTTTTGATTTCAAAGTCATCTTCTAATCATCAAATTTAATACAATAGTTAATCTACTGTCACTATTGACTGCATTTTATTATGAAATGCATTTTTTAATTTTAGTAAGCATTGTTTTAATTTCTAAAAACTCTAGTTCTCTTATTTTTAGAATATTCTGATCATATCTTGTGTTTTCCACATACTCTCATTATTTAACAGAATATTTTTAAATCTTATTTAAGGTTTGAGTGTTGTGATACCATATTGCTGATCTTCAGGATAGATTCTAACTCATTGTAACAATATTGTGTCTGTCAGCAGTTGTTGTCACATGTCTGTTTTATCAATCTCAGGAAAAATAGATGAGAATAAAATATGAAAGACTTGCAAACAGCAAAAGTAAAATGTGAATATAAAAATATTCATACTTATGTTTTGAAACTTCAATATTTCATGTGAATGTCATAGTAGATAAGGTTCTAAGCAATTTCTGAGGAATTTATTTTTTGTGAATTAGATGCCAATGTTGCAATACTTCTGAGATACATCCAGCAGTTTTCTAGGTCTTCTAGCTCCCTGTGGGCAAAGTCTATCTGACATCCTCCTTACTATGATGGTTCTGGCATTTAGCCTGGAATTTACCTCACCATCCCCTGCCACTGCTCTAAAGTCCATCTTTATATTCACAGTTCACTCTGAGAAAAGATGTTACTACAATTGTAGAGTTGGGATAGGGGGAATTGAGGAATCTCTTTACCACTCTGCTAGTGTTCCATTTCATAATATACATTCTCTCACACGTAACATTTACTGAAAGTTTGAAATACCATGGAAATGAGTAGAAAACTCTCTATTTTCTAGGTGTTATAAAATGTCTTCAATACATTTAGTAGTAAATGAAGAGATACAGAAAATATTCCATACTTCAGGATACCATCTTGACTGACATATTCAAATCGCAGGCTATGTTTTCCTAAACTGGAAACTTACATTATAATTTTTGGTATAAAAGTCTTTTCACATCACTCAAGATAAAGAGAAAACTCCTTCATAGAATTGTTTCTATCTTTTCAAAGTTAACTCCAAGAATAAAACAAATGCTCACTAAACTCTACTTTTAACAGTTCATCAGTTTCCTGAATATAGCATGTTCCTTCGTGTCCCTGTATTTTACCTATTTGGTCTAAATATGTTTTTCCACTTTTGCCTAAAAAGTGTACTCCTCCTTATCTTTCTAGACTCAGCTCAAATATCATCTACTCTATGAAGACTTTCTGGCCTCTTCTACCAGATGTGGACTCCCATAATGCTTTTTATAGAACTTATTTAAAAATCCTCTATTTATTTATGTATATTTGTTCCATGTAACTTAATTTTCTACCATATGTAAATATGCATAGGGTGGTCAAATATGAAAGTCAGAAATCCTAACATTTTCTTCACTCCATCCCTTCAACAGCCTGCAGAGAATCCTGATGTTATTGTATGAATTATGCTTATAGCACTCTTCAAAGCTCTTATAGTTGTCAGTACACAATTAATTA
Source organism: Arctocebus calabarensis (assembly GCA_963573935.1). Taxonomy (NCBI): domain Eukaryota; kingdom Metazoa; phylum Chordata; class Mammalia; order Primates; family Lorisidae; genus Arctocebus; species Arctocebus calabarensis. The sequence goes on from CAUYON010118013.1 coordinate 25,821, forward strand.
ATACAAATACTGGTCCATGAACCCCTGTATCACTCTCCTCTGGAGAAACCCCAACTGCCCCCTTCTATCATCACCCGATTCAGCAGGAAGCAGTTAGCTGGAGTCTTCGCTCCTTCTCCCTAACAGCAGTTGGAGTTTCTACTTGGAGAGGGAGAATTGATGCAGGACATTTGGCGCCCTAGCCAACTCAGTGGAGCTGGCGGACCTTCCGCCTCCTCCTTGGTGGTGTCGGTGCTGCGGCAGCCAGCTAAAGAGCCAGCAGGCTGGATGACAGGCAAGGAGGGGGACCCCCAACCCCCACCAGAGACTCCAAAAAGGCTGGACAACTGTGCCTTGGTGTCTCCTTCACTTTACACTTAGGACTAAAAGTGGAACCCCCATTTCCTATGCCTAGGTCAATTTCTTGTGAATGTCCTAGGCCTCATTTCCATGAATGGACTGTATCCATTCATTGATACATTCATTCACCTTGCCCTCAGGGAAGGGACTGTATTCATTCCTTTCCTGGCCAAGGAACCCATACACCTATTTATACCCTGAGACTAAAGGCCTAAAGGAGGAGACGGGGAAAGACCAGGAGAGAAACGGAGAGAGCTTCTCTCTCCTCACTTGAATTCTCTCCCTCTATCAGGAGCTTTAGTGTTTTCTGTATTCTTTTCTGTAAATAAATTCTGTCTTACCACTGGGGGGTGTGGGGGGGAAATAATGTAATGAAGAATAATAAAATACATGTATTTAAAAAAAAAATAGCCAGGCATTGTAGCGGGCGCCTGTAGTCCAGCTACTTGGGAGGCTGAGCCAAGAGAATTGCTTAAGCCCAAGAGTCTGAGGTTGCTGTGAGCTATGACACCACGCACTCTACTGAGGACAACAAAAAAGAAAGAAAGAAATTTGCTAATATCCATGAGGACATAGAATGGGAGCACCTTTCCGCATCAGGTTGTTTTGACTAATGATTAAAGGTGATGAAGGCCAACTCAACACGAGACAGTGTGCAAGAACTTGCTGTATTTTGAGGACAGGATCTTAGATTTTAGCCAGAGTAAATAGATGGTAGCTTTTAAATTACATCGACATGGAGAGTCGATACATATTTGAATCAAATTCCGAAGCATTTTTAAAATGCATGTTTTCTAGCTAATATCAAGCCAGTTACAAAAATAAAGGCTCTTTGATCTATGGAGGGTAAAAACTAGAGCCTTCCTAGGGCAATTTTAATTTACCCCAGGCCTAGAAGCCTGCTGTCTTTCACCTCTCTTGCCAGAAGCAGCCATGCCAGCACCCACGGGAAGGGAAAAGGAGGCACAGGCATCTGAGTCAGTGTGCTGTCGTGAATGAGAGGGTGGGTGTTCACCAGATAAGTGCTCTGAATCTGAGTGATTGAAGGAAATGACTTCTCCAACCAACCCTGCAGATAAAGCAGTCAGTGAGGGCACAACTCTCTCTGCCGTGCAGTTCCCACACCCAGCCCATCCCCAGCCCTACCCTTCTCACGCAGACTCCACAGCTGCACGAAGCAGCCCACTCACTCTCAGACCCACACCCACTACCAGCAAGTCAGAACACGCACACCGTCCCAAATCCAACACGTAAACTAAAGTCATCATGATTTCAAATCTCTCATCACCTAAATATTTTTCAATCCAGGAAAAATTTCTATGCTTTTAAAACTAAGTTCTTCAAGTCATCCTATTTGAAGCAGTTATCCAAGCTTATCATCCAAGGGAAACTGTGTACAGGAAATTACCAAGATGGGCATGTTGGAGGCAAGCAGTTCTGTAACCAGAGGAAGGGGAGAGAAGCAAATTCTTCCCGTTTCCGTCTTGTGGATTCTATAGGGCAGGTTTATTTAAGAAAACCATTCCGTCCTGCACCTCTAGGAGACGGGGATGGGGGCAATGGCTTTGGCATGGACCGTCCTCCCAAATTTGCAGTTTGTTAGAACTACCCATCTCTCTTCCCTACCCTGCTCCCACTCCTGGGAAGGGAGAAAGGGAGTGAGCCAGTGGAGCACAGCTCAAAGCAGGGGCCTAAACCCAAGTCTGAAAATAGCCTGGTTCAGACCTTCCTGGTGACTGTAAGTATTGATGTTTATGATCACCAGAAACAAGCTGAATTGTCTTCTGGAAAATGGGTGGTCTTGTGTTGAAAACAAGACAAAGTTTTACGGCTGCCTCAGCCCTTTCCTGGGCTTTGTTTTGTGGCACTGTGTGGGCACTAATTCTAGTCCTCACAGCACCTTGTTCTGTGAGGCTGGGTGAGGAGGAGCCAGGAGGCCACTCCCACGGCCCTGGGAGCTGGGAGCAGTAGCTGGAGCTGCCCCTTGGTGCCCAGCAGGCTGGCTTCCCTAAGGACCAACCCCATCAGAGGAATTGGGCATTCTGACAGCCTGATAAGGACCCCAGGGAGTACGTCATCTCAAAATCCCTGCCGGTTTCTCCTGCGAGTGAGTTTTGAAAGGAGAGAAGGAAAAGCACATGGAAAGAGCACCTTCTGTACTGACCGGTCACCTCGCTTAACTTCCCTGAAGTGAGTGTATCATTTTCCAGATGAGGAAACGAATGTTCACAGAGAAGAAATACCGACTCGGAAACGTGAGGTACTGATGAGGGTTCCCTCACTCAAGGCTGGACAGGGACCCCGGTTTTCTAGGCCTGGGCTATTTCATGAAGGGAATCCCTGTCCTTTTGCCCTGAGCTGGAGGGACTGCATTCATTCATTTGTGAATAACACAAAAAAAGTGTTTCCATCTACCAAGTCCTGGCCAAATGTAATTCTCAAGGCCTACACCCCTCGACAAAGGGCCCATATGGAGTCTCCCCACTTGGGTCTGCCCCTCTGCTGGAAGCTCGAGTGTTCTTTCGTCCTTCTGTCCAGAAGTTCTGCTGCTTTTTATCCCTTCTGTGTCCCTTTATGTTCAAGAAATCTATCTTGTCACTGATCTGTGGCCCGTAGGTTCACTCCTCCAATCGATGAGACCAGGCACCTACTGCGGGAGGAAGTTCCGAACAGTGAGATAGAAGAGAGAAAGGAAGCTGCTTCCCCTCCCACCCTAGAACGCGGGACTTGCCCCAGACCCCCAGGACCGTGCTTCCCTCCCTGCCCACTTGTCCAGGACTCTACAGCCCTGGAGGGGAGCTGTGATGTGGTGGGGCTGTCACCAGTCCTACCTCTCCATCACTCATCCTCTCCTTGTCATTTCGCTGTCTCGTCCCTTTCCCATTCTTAATCAGTGTTACGAGTAAAGGGCTCCTGCCCCAATCCCCAGCTGGTTTGCTTGCCTGATACACAGCTTCAAAGAACTCTCCCCTGCAGGCTAGAAGGCCAGGACAGGGACACCGACCATCACACTGGAAGTTCTGCCCATGGCTTCTTAATGCTGCTGCAAACATTGACCCCTCCAAGGTAAAAAACAAAAACAAAACCCCAAACCCTGCCTTCCCTTTCTGTTTTTTTTTTTTTTTTTTTCTTAACTCCAGTCACAAATCTTCTGGCCTATTGGGAAACTGATATTTGAGACAGAGTCTCACTCTATCACCCCGGATAGAGCGCCATGGCATCATCATAGCTCACAGCAACTTCCAACTCCTGGGCTCAAGCGATCCTCCTGCCTTAACCTCCTGAGTAGGGCAGGTGCCTGCCAGGACACCTGCCTAGTTTTATTTATTTTAGTAGACACAGGGTCTCACTGTTGCTCAGGCTCTCAACCTCTTGTTCTCAAGCAATCCACCCACCTCAGCCTCCCAGAGTTGTAGGATTGTCTAGGAGACACAATGCCTGGCTTTCAATAATTATAAAAACCAACAACTTGGGTACACTGGGGGAAAAAACAAACGACATATGTCCATGCCTCCCTCTTCATCTAAACAGACAGACAGGATGCAGTTCCTGCAACACAGGCACCTGCTCTGTGCTGGTGACTGTCACACACAGGGTGACATCTCCCCCATCACCCTGCATTACAGGGCTTGGAATAAACAAACTCGGGGGCTGTGTATGTTTTGTTGTCTAAGTTCATTTCACAGTGGATTTTTAATATGTCATCCAGATTAATGTCGGCAAGTGAGGCGAGGGGCTTGATGAAGGTTTATGGTAGAGGGAGGCAACATGTGTTCCCCTGGGGCTCTCCCCCTATAAACTCCACCCCAGCCTCACAACACACTTTCCCACCCAATCCTCTCTTGAATCAAGACTGACAATCACTCCCAGCCCCAGCCCGAAGCCTTTTACAAAACGCACAAAGGGTAATTATAGAAACAACCCCACCAATTTTCACATGTGATCTTACCTTAGCACTTGAACCCAACTTAAACCAGGCAAACACAATAGCATATGACTGCTTGGAGGGAGAGAAGGAAGCAGGGACTGGAAGGGGGGAAGGGACAATCAGACTAGCACAAGTCTGATTTTGAAGTTTATTATAAATCCTTTAGCACTGTTGAAACGATCAGATCACTTCATAGGCCTCACATTCCAGTCCCATAAATTAGCCTGGTGTGCACCTCACACTGTTGTTCCAACACCAGTATCTGGAGAAAAGAGAGCAAACCAGTTTTAATTTTAGCTCTAAGAAACATACCTATCCCAATTCTCATGATAACATTTGTAGTGAATATGTAGAAATGTGGCTTTTTGTCACTCACACATTAATTTAAAAACTACTTTTACTCTGGGTATGAAAAAAACCTTTAACTGGTGCTCAGTTTCAAAAGTTTTTTTCTTCCTCAAGATTTGGAAGTAGATAGTTTCAAATGGTAAATTTCATTCAAAATAGTTTTTTTCTCAAACACCATCTTTAACAAGTTGCAAATACTAATAACTTCTGAGATGCAAATATTCACACAGCATGAAGCACCATGCTGTCCACCACCCTGGCACTCAAACAAACAGAACATATGCTCCCTGACTCTTTCTAATTCTTCCGAATTATAAAACCAAACAGACAAATAAGCACATTGTGGAACTCATAAAACTAAAAAGATATATGTCAAGTTCCTCAACTAATTCTCATCTATATTGCCTAAGTAGATAAGACAGAGAGAGAGATACAAAAGGAGAAGGGGAGAGGGAGCAAGAAAGGGCAAGGAGAGGGAAAGGAGAAGGCAGAACTTTCACCACTGGGGCTCCCGGAGCTGCTGCCCTGCCCGGGACAGACAGTGCCCACTGGGAAGGACGGCACCTGCCTCCATTCCTCCCAGATGTGCGGAAACAACTCTCTAAGATGGGACAAAAGATAAGAGACCATATAACAGTGATCAACCCTAAAATAATGCTTGCCATGAGTCTGTGTGTATGCCAGCCACACGAACAGCACAACCTTATGAGGTTCAAATCCATTTTCAGATGAAAACACTAAGATGCAAAGAGTACTTCGCCAAGGTCTGCAGAGACAGAATTAGAAGCAGCAGACAGGCCCCGAGAATCGACGCACTTAGCGCCATGTGTGGCCCCATCGCCAGGGTAGCAGAATTTACCCAACCAAACTAGCATCATTCTGTCAGACCAGTCACCTGAGCGGATCGGCCTTCATGCTAAAGGCATTGCCACTGCTCAGCTTTTGGGTCACCTCCTTTGGGACTACCCTCATTCCTTTGACTCTTCACAGGGGCAAGTTTTTAACTTTTTGAAAGTGAACATGATTTTCTGCCAAAAATCAGAGCCACACATGGTGAACAGGATGAGCTATGAAAAAAAATATATGTATGATATATACACATAGATTATATATACGTATTTTTTGAGATAGAAACCAAATATATGTATATATGTATATATTTTTTTTAATTAATTAATTTTTTTTTTGGTGACAGAATCTCACTCTGCTACCTGGGCTAGAGTGACATGGTGTCATAGATCACAGCAACCTCGAACTCCTGGGCTCAAGTGATCTTTCTGCCTCAGCCTCTCAAGGGGCTGGGACTACACCCACTGCAATGCCCAGCTAGTTTTTCTAATTTTAGTAGAGATGGGGGTCTTGCTCTTACAAGAACTCCTTGAACTCAAACAAATCCACCTGCCTCAGCCTCCCGGAGTGCTAGGATTATAGGCATGAGCCACAGCAGCTGGCCTGGAAAACAGTTTTTTAGATGAAATTCAGTGGATGATGGTAAAAATGGTAAAGCAATTTCTTGCATGACCCAGAAATGAGCTTTGATACAAAAGAGGAGTTCTAATCGCCTAGGAAACTGTACACTACTAAAATTCACACGGGAGGATCATTTGGCTTGTTTTGATCACTTTCCACCTTTCCACACTCAGCTGCTGCTCACCAAGTCCCAGAAGCCTTTCCACTGTGCTTAGTGTACCTGTAGTATGATCGTGTATAACCTCAGTTTCCCACAAGGCCATCTAGAGCATTTGTTAAGTAGGGAAAGTATTAGGTACAGTAGCATTGGTAGGATTGAAACAGAAGTCCCCATCTTTTAAACTATCTCACCAGAGATACACCAGGAAGAGGTAAAGCGACTTGAGTGGCCAGATTCCACAAGCTGCATTGCTCTGGGGGCCCACAAATTCCAGGGGATGAATACTGCTGGCTCCAGGACTTACTAGTTCACACAAAGTTAACTAGTTAGGATCAGGGGAACTGATTCACACCAACTACACACCTTAGAAACTTAGGTGTAAACCAGAGTCGGTATGTATTTTCTATTTGTCGTGATTAGTTGTCCTCCCCATAACGATACAACCTATTGTGACCAAAGACAGTGCCCTTCTTCAGTGTGTGGAAACTTATTTCTCTCTTTCTGAATTTCAAAGCCTGTGATAATTTGTCAGCCCACCCTTACTTCAGATAGGGGACATTACAAGAGATTCGTCACCAATCCTGCAGTAGGTTACTTGCATGTTCCATTGCTTATCTGGTATGTTTGGTCACCTTAGGCTAGCTGTTTCTCAGCCCACCAATAACTCACCTCTTGGTTTGAAACACATAGAGTTTCTCAGCTGACAATCTGATACAGGGTTCCTCCATTCAAGGTGAGACAGGAGACCCCAGTTTTCCTAGGCTTGGGAAGGGCCATGAAGGGAACACCCTGACCTTTTTTCCCTGGGTGGAGGAACTGCACTCATTCATTTGTCGATAACACTCACTAACAATGAAAATGGTTTCCCTCTGCCAAGTCCTGGCCAAGTGTAATAGGCAAGACCTAAGACCCCTTGATAAAGAGCCCTCATAGAGACTCCCCAGTTAGTTCTTTCCCCTGCCAAAAGCTCTGGTGCTTTTTACTTCTTCTGTATTCCTTTCTAATTCCTAATAAAATCCTGTCTTGCTGCTGATCTGCACTCTATGGGTTCATTCCTCGAATCCCCGAGACCAAGAACATACTGAAGAGCAAAATTCCTGCAAGAAATCTGCATTCTCAATTTGTTATGTTAGAATTCAGTTATACAGTACTGGCTTTAAATAAAGTCCAAGCAGAATGTGTAACTGTTCCCTCATCTCTGATAGCAAGAACTGTAGGAGCTGACATTCCACGGGTTCTCCCCACTGTCCAGGTGCTCTCCTGAGCACTTCCAAGCCCTTTAACCTTTGCACCGCCCCAGGAGGTCGTTTCCCTTACCATCCACATTTTACAGAGGAGGAAACTGACCTAAGAAACAACTTTCTCAGGGTCACAGGGTCAGCATGTGGCAGAGCTCAGCTGTAAACACAGCCTGAGGCGCACACTCCTAACCACAACACTAAATTACTCTCTTAGCCTCTTTGCTACTGAGGTGTTACAACTATTAAAAATGGAAAGGAAAAAAAGGAAGCAGCTGTTTTTCTCACTTGCTCTGTTCTTTACTCTTTTGCATTTTATCCATGCAGAACAAGATACATTTGTGACTAAACTCCAAATAAATAAGTACCTGTTCTTTAGCAGAGCCAAAAATTTGAGGTTTAACTGAAGCTGGTAAAATATCCAAATCCAATAATGTCCTGGATGAAATGTAAATAATCACTCATGCCCCAGCAAGTGCTAAGGCACCCTCAGGATCACCCCATTACATAGGGAACCCTCAGGATCACCCCATTACAAAGGGATGCTCAGGATCACCCCATTACACAGGGGACTCTCAGGATCACCCCATTACAAACGGACCCTCAGGACCACTCCATTACAAAGGGATGCTCAGGATCACCCCATTACACAGGGGACCCTCAGGAACACCCCATTACACAGTTTTCTACTCATTTCCTTGCGGACACTCCCACTCTCACCTCCACCCCCAGTTTCTGGGTCACCAGCTGGGGACAGCACTAGAGAGCTGGGAGAGAGAGCTCAGAGCAGGGAGCACGGAGCAGGGGGCACAGAGCAGGGAACAGGGAGCACAAAGCAGGGAGCAGGGAGCATGAAGCAGGGAGCAGGGACCACGGAGCAGGGAGCATGAAGCAGGGAGCAGGGACCACGGAGCAGGGACCACGGAGCAGGGAGCATGGAGCAGGGAGCAGGGAGCAAGGAGCAGGGAGCAGGGAGCACAGAGCAGGGAGCACGGAGTAGGGAGTACAGAACAGGGAGCAGGGAGCACGGAGCATGGAGCAGGGAGCATGCAGCAGGGAACAGGGAGCACGGAGCAGGGAGCACACAGCAGGGAGCACGGAACAGGGAGCAGGGAGCATAGAGCAGGGAGCAGGGAGCATGGAGCAGGGAGCACAGAGCAGGGAGCAGGGAGCACAGAGCAGGGAGCAGGGAGCATGGAGCAGGGAGCACGGAGCAGGGAGCATGCAGCAGGGAGCACAGAGCACGAAGCAGGGAACAGGGAGCACAGAGCAGGGAGCAGGGAACACAGAGCACGAAGCAGGGAGCACAGAGCAGGGAGCACGAAGCAAGGAGCAGGGAGCACACAGCAGGGAACACAGAGCAGGGAGCATGGATCAGGGAACACAAAGTAGGGAGCATGGAGCAGGGAGCACAGAGCAGGGAGCACACAGCAGGGAGCACGGAACAAGCCGCAGAAATGTCAGCCCTCGGGATTACCATCCACCTCTGACCAAGGAGCCTTAGGGAGCTCATTGAGTTGCTCTGCCCCCATTTCCCAGCTTTGAAATGGCAGCGGCTGTAGGTGCATCTACCCACCTCACCAGGGAGATCTGAGCATCAAGGGCCAATGTTTAGAGAAGTGCTTCGCAAACCTCAGGGTGTAGAACCCAAATAGAATCCAAATTTTTTTATTCTGCTGACTTATAACTGCAGGAGATTGTTTTTAAGCTCATTTCTTTAGGCTATTTTTAGTAGCAGACAGATTTGGAGTCTTGACCTTTGTCCAGCCTTTAAGAACATTATCAAACAAAGCACACGACCAGAGCGGGTGACGGCTGAGATGTGGTGGAAGGACTCGCGGGGGTCTTAGCCCTGAGTCCAGGTGCCGCCGTCTGGGGCAGGTGCTGTGAGGAAGTCACTTACCCTCTCTGGCTCTCAGTCTCTGCTTCTGCCATCACCGTTCCGGAGCTGGGTGACCAACAGGGGCGTATGAGATGGCTCTGCAGTGACACCGGTCCATCACTCCCAGTCTCCTTTCCTGGGCTGCGTGTCAAAGGAGACCTCCAACATCATCTGCGCTGACTCCTCCACTTTGTAGGTCAGAAAACTAAGACTCAGAGCGGTCAGGTGACTTTTCCAGGGACCTGCCTCCCGACCCCATTCTCACTTGCTCTGTTTGCCTGTACTTCTCAGTGGTTTCTCACAAAAGCGGGACGGGCTGCCTCTGTGGACAAGCCAGTCCTGAAAGAACGGAGAAGGAGCAGACACTCTTTCAGGACACTAGCCTACCTGCACCTCAGGTGTGTTTTCTGTGTAAAAAGAGAAATGTCTGTATGTAAACATCAACCCGAGCTTGGAAGAAATAGACTCCATCGTTCAGGTAACCGTGCACACCTTAATGAGTAAATACAGTCATCCACCTAGGAACCGGGTAGGGACGAAACAACAGCTGCTTTGAAAGGCTCACAACATGTATTTGTGCCAGGCCCGTGTAAAAGCCATTTCCAAGCCAAGAGGAAAGGCATTTACTGTTTTCACTTAGCACTTATTAAATAAAGCACATTGCAGAGCAGGCTCTTAGAATCTGAGCTCCCTTTGACTATGTGCATATGCCTTTCAGATACCTGCAATTTCTTCCTCTTACTTACAAAGATGCTTATTGAACTGCAAAAGGTAAGTAAACATTAGAAGATATCTGGGGAGAAACCTGTTCAACAGTTCAGAAGCTCTGTCTGGTGGAAGGGATCAGATATCTGCCTTCAGCGCCTCCCAGCAGAGCCCAGCAGAAGGAAATCAATCTGCAAATGTGGCATTCTCAGCGCAAGGAGAAGCAAAAATGCTTCAGGGTTGGAAGAAACATTGTTCAGATGTTGTTCAGATGTCTAGGGATTCTCTTACAATGCAGATTCTATCAGTCTGGGGGTGGATATTGAGATCTAACATTTCTAACAGGTTCCCGGGTGGTGCTGATGTGGGCTGCGGAACACACTTTGAGTAGCAACTCATTCTGTACGCACCTGCCCTTAGCTATCGTTGGGCAGTCTGCAGACCTGCCTGGGACTAGCACTAAGCAGAAAATATTAAGTTGATAAAGCTGCCCCTCAATAGAGGAGTAAAAAGTGTTCCCTCTATCCAAAAAGAGACAACTTAATCCTAAATAATTTTAAGGAAATGTGTAATCTATTATGTCACTTTCTCCAGAAGTATCTAGAGGGAAAGGAGACTGTTTTAATTCCTCCAGTGGTGTCACTGCAGGCATGAGGGGAAAGCTGGTGGAAGACCTACCTCAGGGCCCTGCTCTTTTTAGCATCCTACAGTCACTTTTAGATACTCTGACTTCAGAATACACGCCTTTGAGTCTTATGCCTGAAATAACCCAAAGAAAATATATGTACAGCCAGCCATCTGTATCTGCAGGGTTCACACCAAAAATTCAACCGACCATGGATCAAAACTATTTTTTAGAAAATAAAAATACAACAATAGAAAATAATACAAATGTAAAAATACTATGCAGTAGCAACTATTTACATAGGATTTACATTGTATTACATATTATAAGTAATGTAGAGGTGACTTAAAGCATCTGATGGGATGTGCAAAGATAATATAAAAACACTCATCATTTTGAATAAGAGACATGAGCATCCCTGAATTTTGGTGTCCAGAGGACCTGGAACCAACCCCTCACAGATACTGAAAGATGGCTGTGTATAATTTTATAGACACTTGAGCAAATTTCCAAATGAAGAATTTTAAGTCAGTAGGACAGGGATCGTCACAGCGTAAGCACTTCACATTTCTCATAGTACCTAGCACAATGCCATGCTCTAAATAAATACCTCATAAATATATTTGATGGAAGAAGAGGGTGAGTAGAGATTCTATTCATAGCTCTAGGAGATTTGACAATTAGAAAAAATTCTATTTTTAATTGGTTCTCATAAGCAAAATTACAGATTAATCTGGATAATTCATTATTTTACCCTCAAACCATGAACTTATTCCATGTAATTAAATTCAGCCTTGAATCATACCCATACCTTCAGAGTTACCCCTGTTTTAAATGGAGAATTTCTGGTGTTAGGCAACACATGACAACCAACCTATCATCTAGGGCCATAAAGATCTTGAAATTCTGAATAAGGTCTTCACGAGACTGGCGAACCAACACATGGCAACCAACATGTCATCTAGGGCCATAAAGATCCTGAAATTCTGAATAAGGTCTTCACGAGACTGGTGACCCACTGTGGCAGGAGATCAACAAGTGTAAAGTGTGAAGTGTACTGAGTCTTGAGAACTATACAGTCACCAGATAAATGCTATGGAGTTATCCTGATTATAAACAAATTTATTTCAATTTTTCTTTTTTCACCACATATCTGTTTTATAACAAATTTGAAATAACACTTCCTTTTATTTAAAGAAATAATCTCAGTTTTAAAACAACAGGTAAAAAACATTTTATTATTATTTTTTTTTTGGTAAAAAACATTTTAAAAATTCTCCCTAGCACTGGGAGAAATGAGTTAGGATGAACTCAATGGAAACTGACCCAAGAGTTATAAAAATGCAATTGACTCATACACAGTTTGGTCGCAGACGATCTATACACATTACTTTTCTTCTAATGAACTTTATTAAGTTGCAATTTAAAGTGTGCAGCTCAATGAGTTTTGACAAATATGTGGTCATGTGTTTGCCACCATAACCAAGACATAGAAGAGTCCCATCATTTCCAAAACTTCCCTCATTCTCTTTCATGGTAAATCCCCATCCCTCCCCAAGATGACCTGCCTGACAACACGGGTCTGCTTTACCTCACTATAGTTCTGCCTTTCCCAGGTTCTCATGTAAGTGAGGTCACATGCTAGACAGTCTTTCTTTCTCCAGCTCCTTTCTCCAAGCACATTGCATTTGAGATCTATCCAAGTTGCTATATCAATCAGTTCCTTTTTATTGCTAAATAATGTTCTATCATATGGCTATGTCATAACTTACCCACTTACCAGCGGATGAACGTTTGGGTTGCACACAATTTGGGACTGTGGCAAATAAAATTTCTATAAACATACATGTACAGGTTTTTGTGTGAACGTAGTTTTTTGCTTCTTATGGCAAGTCACAGGATAAACAAATGTATACTCAACTTTGGGAGAAATTGCCCAGCCATTTCTCTGAGAGGGACTATGTCATTTTGCATTTCCACCAGTAGTCGATGCTAGTTAGTTGATTGACATTTTTTCACCAACACTTGGTATTGTCAGTTATCATGTTAGCCATTCTATGGTGTGAGTGGTGGTGTTGTTTTAATTTGTATTTCCCTAATGACTAATGATGATGAGCACCCTTTTAATGTATCCATTGTTCATTTGCATATCTTCTTTAAGCCAAAATTGTTTTCAATAGTTGTAGAGTAAAGGTGGCCCAACTTTAAAGACTGGTCAACTGAGGCCAAGAAAAAAGTGTAAACTTCCACACTTATTTCGCAGGAACTCCCCCTCACCTCACTTAAGGAAGAAGTGAAAGGATTTATTAGATAGACTTAAGGAAACTGATGCATGTAAATTTCAACCATTTGATAGTCTATATATATGGATTTTTAAACATAATAGAACAATTTTCAAATAAGACATCTAAATCTTTTGTTAAATGATAGGAAAGACCGCCCTTTAACATGTTAATTCATAATAGAAAAAAAATCCTAGCTTTGAATCAGACATTCAGCATGAAGGAGATATGGTAAGATAGTTAAAAGTGCTGGCTCAGAAGTCAGACAGGGCCAAGCTGACGGCTCACGCCTATAATCTCAGCACTCTGGAGGCGAAGATGAGGGGATGGCTTGAGGCCAGAAGTTCCAGACCAGCCTGGGCAACTTAATGAGACCCTATTTCTGCAAAATATTTAAAAATTAGCTGGGCATGATGGCCTGCAGCCCATCTTGTTGTCCCAGCTACTTGGATGGCTGAGGGAGGATTGCTCAAGTGTGAGGCTAGGAATGAGCTAGGAGGTTAGACAACTAAGTTTGAGAGCGCATCCTAGAAAAAGTGCTCTCAAAGCAATTTTGGAATTTTTTTTCTAATATGGCCCTCAGAGCTGCCATCATACAAGGTCTAACAATTAAGTGTATGAACTTATCCTAGAAAAAGTGCTTTGAAGGGAGGACTTGGTGCTGCATCAGCACATAGATTCCCAAGGGGAGGGCTTGGGAAGTGACGTAGTGATATTCAGCTAGGAGATAAGTAATGCGTTTTCTAGGGTGACTTCACAAACTTAATTGTCTGACCTCACATGAGCATGCCAAAGCATGGGGAAGCCCATGAGTTGACCCTCTTCAATCCAAATATTTGGGCAATGGCTTTTAAGAACTTTTTTTATGACATTCTGAATGTGGGGCCAATCACGTGCTGGAATATCACCTCCTGCCCAGTAGCTTTATTAAGATAAAAAATTAAATGAAAAGAAAAAGTAAAAGCCAATATTTTTTTAAAACACCAATAATTTGATATTGCATCTAAATTAATATTTTGATACTTATTTCAGTATCTACATTCTTGTGAAAAGTAGTACACATCCATGTAAGACAGTTATTCATTAAATCAACTAAAAATGCCTGGACGCGTGCAAGCTTTCCAAGTGGCCCACAGGCTGCCTCACACATGGTGCAGATTTCTCTTGGTCTTGGCTCTCTTACCCCAACTCTCTCCGTGTGTTCCACGGCATCCTCCGTGCGGAGGGCATAACATCTTCCCGACAGCTTTGTCTTCACTGTGAGAAGCAGCCGCAGAATGCGTGTGCAACCCACAGATTGTAAGAGCCTTCAAGCATGCAGAAATTATGTGATTTCTTCAAATACACAAAGTCTGTCTGTGGGCTCCGGCCTATCGGAATCCCTTCCGGAGCTGGTCCCAGTGGCTGTCCACAGAGGATGCGAACTGGAGAGAAAGGTCCTGCCTGTTGGGCAGGTGCTCCCAAGCGCGGGGCATTCTTGCTCTCTCTGGCGAAGACGAGACTTCCTCTCCGCAGAGCTTGCGGAGCGTCTGCACCGTGCGTCTGTTCCGAAGCCCCGCGAGCAGCGACGGCGTGTGAGGCGAGGCCCCCCAATGCCCGACTTCCCACACAGCTGCGGAAAGCCCCTGGAAGCAGGAGATGAGTCAGCAACCCATTAAACAGTGAAGAGCAATTGGTAGTTTATCTTTGTAGAAAGTTCCAAAATTCTGGAGTCATGAGCGTCCAAGGGGAGACTTGTCGGAGTGCGGGGTGAGGAACTCTGAGAAGACAGAAACACCAGAATGGTCTGCATGTCCCCTGACTCACCAGCCCAGCACCAGCTGGTGCTCGCAGGGCCTGAAGACGGATACCTTCTCTAAGTAACTGAAGAGCTATAAAAAGCTTAACATGCAAGAAAACAACAGCTGGGGTGAGTGGCAAGCAGCATATAACTAGCGAGCATGTCTGGGTGGCAGGTCATGCTGCCACTGGGGGCGTCACGTCTCCGACACCCCCTGCCCACCGCAGCTCGGCCCGCGCCCCAGGGAGGCAGACAGCGTTTCTCTTACACACTACGCAGCCCTGCGTCAGGCGGGGTCCAGGTGAGGGCTCCTGAGCAGCCGAGGGACGAACCCTTGTGTCAAAGCTCAGGGCCCGCGCATCTGCGCCGAGCCTCACTGACTCGGGACCCCTGAACCCCGTCCACACGAGCCTTGAGGGACCACGCAGCTGCCCTTCCTTAACGGAAAATGCCATCTGCAAGACCACAGCTACAACGGCAGCAATAGCCCACCCAGCTGCCCCTGGTAATTAGCCGTCCACGAACTCAGGAGGAGGGCAGTTACCAGTGGGACGATGGGGGTCAAACTCCAATGCACTGGGCTACCGTGGGCTGATCTCTACACAGTAAATGTACGACGACGTCACTATGTGTCACATATGGGTGTATAATTATTACTGTCAATTAAAATAAAATAAAAATTTTAAATAGAAAATACTAAGTCAAACAAAATTATCTTCCTCAGCCTTCAGCTGAATCTTAGGTGGGCTTGTTAGACAATTCTCAAGGATGGCTTTGAGAGCAGACGCAGCCATCTTTCCTTATTTCCAACTTTGTGTAACTTTTCTTAATAGCACATAGAAAATATCAGTTAGAACAAATAGAAAATGAGCAAGAAAATAGTAGACTTAGATCTAACCATATCAATAATGACAATTGGTGGAGTCACTTTTTTTTTTTTTTTTTTGCGAGAGATTCTCGATTAGTTGCCCTCGATAGAGTGCTCTGGTGTCACAGCTCACAGCAACCTCAAACTCTTGGGCTTAAGAGATTCTATTGCCTCAGCCTCCCAAATAGCTGGGACTACAGACATCCACTATAATGCCTGGCTATTTTTTTGTTTTTGTTTCAGTTGTCATTGTTTTTTAGCAGAACCGGGCCAAGTTCAAACTTGCCAGCCCCAGTGTATATGGCTGGCACCCTAACCACTGAGCATGGGCACCAAGCCTGGATTAACACTTAATTGAAAGGTAAGAATAGTCTGGGCACTCCAGGAGGCCAAGACAACAGGAGTTCAAAACCAGCCTGAAAAGAGTGAGATCCTGTCTCTACTAAAAATAGAAAAACTAGCTGAGGATCATGGGGGACACCTGTTCCAGGTACTCAGAGGGTGAGACAAGAGGATTGTTTGAGCCCAAGAGTTTGAGGTTGCTGTGAGTTATGATGATGCCCAGGTGCTCCACACCCAGGGCAACACAGTGAAACTCTGTCTCTAAATATATGAATGAATGAATGAATAAGTAAATGGTAAAAATTTTCAAAATGGATACAGAACAAAACTCAAAACTATATATTGCCTATAAGAGATACACTTTAAATATAAAGATTCAGATCAGTTTCAATGAATCAGATGGGAAAAGCTATGCCACGTGAACAGTACAGGTAAGAAGGCTGGGTGGCTACAATAATATCAGATAAGGTAGACTTCATTAGGAAGAGTTTTGCCAGAGGAAAGAAGTTCTCACAATCACAAAACCCATAGCAATCCTACATGTATATGTCCCTAAGAGCAGAGCTTCAAAACACAAAAAGCGCAAATGGACAACCTGGACAATTCTGCAACCACACTCAGAGATTTTCACTGCACACCTGCATCCCAGGGCAATTGACAAAAAAGCTAAACAAAAACATCTATAAAGATGTAGAGGATCTGAACAGCACTATTAACAAATATTAGCTGCCATAATTTTCCCTCTCCTTGGATTTGCATCTTTAGACATTGCACAGCCGTCCCCCAGACCCAAAAAGGAAGCCACACAGACCACTGTCCATGAGAAAACCACGGATGTGGGAAAGCCTTTCAGAGCTCAGTCAAGGGAGAAACGCTGCCTGCTGCCAGGCCTGTGGTGACATCTTCTTTTCCTCCTGGGTCTGTTTCATATGAATCTGCTCTAGGATCTCCAGTCCGTCCCCGCAGTCATCCTGCCATCTGGTAGGCTCGGTCGCCAGGGCTGGCACTCTCAGGATCATTCCGAGAGGTCTGAGGTGTTGCCATAACAGATGTTTAAGCACCAAATTTCAGACATGTTGCCCAGGGCAAGACTTCCACATGAGGAGGATGCTGGGGGTTACCAGGCTATTTGAATACTTTGAAAGTTTCCACAGCAAAAAAATTCATATTTTGGCTCTGTCTTATACATGAATTCTAAACAAACTTAATTCTCATTTATCTTTACATCTATTAGCAGTTGTTCAGCTCTAATTGAAGATTGTACTTGAAGGAAAAACATAAATGACAAAACATTTGTCATTGTGAAGATTGTGAAAGATGGGGTTTCTCGTTAGAAATTTTCTCTGCCCAGGGCTATGAAGCTGGCTCCCTTGCAGCACGCCACTCCACACAGCATCTAGGGAAGGAGACAGGGGTGAGAGAAGAGCCTTCTTATCCCAAGGGAACTGGGCAAAAGTGTCCCCCTAATAAGCAACTTCTTTTTCATTCACTTGAGGACGTAGACCTTGGGTGGACAAAGTTTAACTTAAAGGTCTATAGGCAAAGAATTAGACATTTCTAAGTTTTGTGGCTTCCTTGATATTCTAAACAGCATAAATTGCTCTTCCATAATCCCATTCATCCCGACAGGCCTTGCCATGTTGAGGCCACAATGAAGAGCAGATGAAATGTATGGGGTATGGGTGTCGGGCAGGATGTATTTTTAAAGACCAATGATTTAATTTACTCCACACATCTGTTTGGGCATAGACTGGGTTAACAAAAAAATCATGACGTTAATGAGGCAGAAAAGACATTTCTAAATTGTGAGGGGCTGTGGTCTTGAGATATTCTCTGAACACATTGGCACTCCCCACAGGGAAAAGTCCGCTCTTTCCAAGCCCACTCGTCTCTGATCCCAGGCTTTCTCCTTAGAGAGCATTACTAGCACACGCCTCCCCAACAGCCATTGATAATGAGACATTTAGGAGCTTGTTCACCTGAACTCTTCCTCCATGGGTATGCCCTGTTTAAAAAGGAACACACTCATAATATTCTTCACTTCTTTGACAGAATATTATTCTTTGCTGACCAAAAAGAAAATTCAGTTCCTTCCGTGATTAATCTTTTCATTGCACTGGAAGGGCAAATAGGGGGCAGGCACAGGGGAAAAGTGCTTCCATGAACACATTTTTTACTGGAACTTGTCCTATTGCAAAGCTCTTCTGCCAGATTCCATTAGGAAATTGCAAGCAGATTCATATATCCAAGTGTTCCTCTCTCTCCTACTCATAAATATATAGACATCATATGGCGGAGGTGGGGGCGGGGGAGCGGCTGATTCTCTCTCATGCCATACCCTTGCACAGCAGACGTGCGGGCAAATGCAAATACTGAACATAGTAGTTCATGCATATGTGCACATGAATATACATCGTGCTATTACTACTCATCAATGAGATTCCAAGTTGCCACCAGAGGGGAGAGTGAAGTCACAATCAATGTAGCTGTACTGCATTCAGAATGCCAACTGACCCAGAAACAAGATGGGCTGGCTGCCCCCAGCAACATGAAAATAACAGGAACACCTAAGCATTGATGACGGGTTGGGCCAAATTCCAGGCATGAACTCATCACAAATTATGCTCCTGGGGGAAGGCTCCAATTGGCATTTTTGAGCCACACGTGCCATTCTTTCGATACAGACATCAGGCCTGTCTGGGAGATAACTGGAGAATAAGAAGCCCAAGCAAGAAATGAATTCAGGAAGCGCTGCTTTCCCACACAAATGCTCGCAACCTTCTTGAGAAATCTCTTGGTATCTTTAAAACAAACCGTGATTATTATTCCTCTTTGCCACTCTGGTTCCTAATGAAGGGCAAAGCCTGCAGGTGGACAGGTAAAGAGAACACTAGATGAAAACATCCGTGAACAGGTAGGAAGGTTACAGCATGGCAGAACCTTCCAGCTGGAATCATGGACAAAAATAAAACAAAATAAAATGAAAATCTATTTTTAAGAAAATACTCTTTACGATATTTTCCTTGTTCTTCCAAAAACACTTAGGTCTTGGGCAGCTCCTGTGGCTCAGCGAGCAGGGCGCCGGCCCCATATACCGAAGGTGGTGGGTTCAAGCCCGGCCTCGGCCGAACTGCTAAACAAAAAAATAGCCGGGTGCTGTGGCGGGCGCCTGTAGTCCCAGCTACTAGGGAGGCTGAGGCAAGAGAATCGCTTAAGCCCAAGAGCTGGAGGTTGCTGTGAGCAGTGTGACGCCACGGCACTCTACCCAGGGCGATAACGTGAGACTCTGTCTATACAAAAAAAAAAAAAAAAAAATGCAAAATTCCTATTTGGAAGAAAGTTTAAACAAGAACAAAACTATTCTTCACAAAGGCTAATATAATATAATCCTTAATTACACTGAATTTTAAATATAGTTGAACTAAGAAGAGAGAAAACTATTATGTTGAAAAACTATGCATTTTTTCCAAATTTCAAAAAAAGTTTTCTAAAGTCTTTCAGAAGTAATCTTTATTATTTTCATGTTAATAGAACTTTCATTTGATTTTAATGATTTATTATGCTTTCCTGTCAAGAAATCTCATTTTTGTTCCATTTCTTTCTTTCAAAAAAAAAATTTAGGTACAATTTACATACAATAAAATGAATGGGATCTTAAGTGCCAAGTTCTGACCTGTGACAAATAAATACATCCCTATAGCCTCTACTGAAAATGTGTAAATAGATGTATACAGAAAAATATGTAAAACACTATTGTCACCACAGAAAATATTCCCCTGATCTTTTCTATCTTATTCTCCTACCACTATTTTATTTTATTTTATTTTATTTTCAGACAGGATCTGGCTCTTTCATCCAGGCTGGAGTGCAATGACAGCACAATCATAGCTCACTGTAACCTTGAACTTGTGGGCTAAAGTAATCCTCCCACTTCAGCCTCCCAAGTAGCTAGGACTACAGGTACATACCATCTCATCATACTAATTTTTTTGAATTTTTTGGTAGAGCCAGGATCTGGCTCTGTTGCTCAGACTGGTCTCAAACTTCTGGCTTCACACAATTCTTCTGAAGCACTAGGATTACAGGTATAAGCCACCATATTGGCTCCACCACCAAAGTCTTAACTCCACATAAACTTTCTGAGACTTATTTAGTTAACCATTAACCTGTTCCTTTTTTATTCTTAATATTCTATTCAATGAATATCCCACAATTTGTTTATCCAGTCTCCCATAGACAACTGAGTTGCTTCCACTTTGGGGACTATTATAAATAAGGCTGCTCTGAACATGTTTATACTAGTCTTTTTGTGAATGTTTTCAATTGCGTTCCACTTTTTAAATCTCAGTTCAAAACTGGCCTCTTCTTGAAAAATAAAACTAATGCCTTTATAGCTGCCAGCTCTACCATGTTTGTGTTATTCTGGGAAATATAATTTCAAAGCCTCAGATACCCCTTTGTCTTTAAAATAAACTATACACATCCTCCCATGTACTTTAAATCCTCTCTAATTGCTCACAGTACCTAATACAATATAAAGGCTATATAAATAGCTGTTAGACCATAACTTTAAGGAATAATGACCTGAAAAAAAAAGTGTGTACATGTTCAATACAGATGGAACTATCTTAGGTCTAACTACATTTCTCATGGTTGGGTGTCCATAGTCATAGAGGGGCAAATGTACTTAGGACAGAAACACACTAATTTATCTTGGAAAGTCTCAATCTAGAAAATGGGACATGAACAAAGATAAATAGGTTGTTTCTGATAGATAAGAATTGTCTATATTTAACTAGTATATGATAATTAAGAATCTCTATGTGTTTTCTAAGAATGCAAAGTCATCATGAGAAAGTCAATTGCTTTAAAAAATAGCTAGATCTAAATAGGGAAGGAAATACGGGCAACAATATTGTGCTCTAATTTTTGCTCTAATTTTCAGAGGAGAAAATGAAAATATTTTTTGGTCTCCTAGACATTTTAAAAACTTAATTATTGAAAAGTCATCTTCCAGGTTCTTGTTTCAACAAAAATCTACATTATGGATTCTACAAGTAGCTCATTCATGAAAGCCAAATGTCATTAACTATTACAATTTAACTTGAAGGGGCAAGAGGAAAACAGTCACTGAAGATTTTCTTCCACAGTCCTCCAAAACAGACCCTCCAACCATTTTGTCTAATTCAAAACAAACCATTTCATTTTTTTCATAAAGCAGTTATTAGAAACATATTCATGTTTCCTGAACAAAGAAGCAATAGAACTAAATTGCAGACACACTGTAATGGGACATAAGTTAAATATATGCTATTAAGACAGAGATGCCAGTATTTCTGAGAATCAGTCTTCACATTAAATATTTTATAACTTCAAAGAGAAAAAGGAAAAGGTCTTGGTTAAGGTTCTTTAATGCCTTAAGTAGGAGTTAAATATTTGTTGACAGTAAGAAAAGAAAATACACTGCTAAAATCTTTTAGCCACTAAATCCAGTATCTTATTACTTTCTAATCTTCAAATTACATTGTGTCTACAAAAAATTGAAATGGATATAAATGTTATCATCAGAATCAACACATAAGGGGACATTTTCTTTCCTTGGCTGAGAAAAACTCAGCAGTTAACTTATGTAGATCATTAAGAAGTCGACAAAGGAATAAATGTCACAAAATGATCATACCCTTCTGGCCTAGTATTACCATTTTAGTGAATACAGTCAAGAGTATAATTCAAAGGGGGAAAAAATGACAACCAGTTTAGGGCTACTTGCCACTAATATTTCAAATTGCCAGCTATGATGTTTGTGATGTTAAACTAAAATAAGATTACATAGTTCTTAGAACAAATGAGGGTTACATTAAAATGTGTATTTAAGTAAACAAAATGATAAAGGAAGAAAAGTCCAAATGTAACATAAGAGTAATCACTGCAATCTACCTCTAACCTTTACTGACTTGGTACTAGTTCTGTCTTATGGTCTACACAAAACAAGTCTTACTTTTCTTCTACCAGACAGCCTTCCAATTGGTATATTTTAGATTAGCTACCATAGATCTCCAGCACGCTTCAGGCTAAGGAACAGTACTTACCTCAGAATTATCATTTTTTTAGTGAACAATTCATGTTTTTGTTTTTGTTTTTTTGAGACAGAGTATGTCACCCTGGGTAGAGTGTCATGGTATCACAGCTCACAGCAACCTCCAATTCTTGGGCTTAAGCGATCCTCTTGCCTCAGCCTCTCAAGTAGCGGGGACTACAGGTGCCCCCTACAAGGGCTATTTTTTTATTGCCCTTGTCACTGTTGTTTAGCTGGCCCGAGCTGGGTTTGAACCCGCTACCCTCGGTGTATGCGGCCGGCGTTGCAACCACTGTGCCACGAGCACCGAGCACCTCAGAATTATCTTAATTCCTTCTTTTAAAATACCTTTCAAAAGTGAGTTTTCCTTCCCTGATACCCAGAACATAGGAGCTCAATGTTTGCTGGTTCCCTACACATGTCTCTGAGTCTGGTTTAGAAATATCCCTACAAAGAAAGGCTCCTAGAACCCAACAAAACCTAACTGTTGACTGCATTCTGGAGATTTTCATCCTGTCGACGTTAATTCCGGAGGTGAGGGTTCTTTATGTAAAGGAGGGATCACAAGTACATAATGGTACATATATTCATTAGATTTCTTTTTCTAGATTTCGACCTAAGAACACTTTCTGGCTACGGTATCTCTCCTCCAACCACGGCCACCTCAACTGCCCCCGCTACTGTAGTAAGACAGGTGGCCTCGGATGCCCCCGTAACAGGTCTACTCTACCCAGTAGGAAAGGAGGTTATGTCCTAATTTCATTACTAGATAAAACAGCCACATACGTGTTACACGTGTATTTCTCTCCCACACACTGAGCGTGAAAACAGCCGATAACTGGAAAGGCTTGTTACATGGCGCCTTAGATAACGACGGCTTATCCTGCTTTAAAAATTAACGAGCACGCTGGATAGAGTAACGAACGGAGCAACAGCTGAGAGACACTGGCCTCCACCCGACTCAGAACCCTCTCGCCACCTATGGACCCCAGAGACGTCTGCCTGTGAGGCCAAAGACCGACCCACGAAGGCGGCCGCCGCGCACCCGGAAGCTGCTGCGCCGGCGCGCGCCCCCCTTTCCGCGCGCGCGGGTCACGGGGTCACGTGCCAATCGCCCAGCTCGGCTCCGCCCCTTGTTGAGGATTTTTACACCTCCTTCCCGGCTCGGGGAGCGTGCAAGGGCAAGAACTGGCTGATGGGGACAATTACCTGTGAGCCTGGCGAACCCGGTAATGCTCTCGGGGACTGGGAGCCGCTTAAGATACGCGGGGAGTTGTACCTTCACGATGCGGGCGACGCTCTCCAGCACCATCCTGGCCGACGGCGTCCGCTCCTCTCCCAGGCCCCCTCCGCTGGCCGGCCACGCCGCCGCGCCTGCGCCGAGAGCGGAAGCGGCGGGAGGGCGCTCGCAGCTTGGGTCCGGACAGCGGGCGGGGCTGAGCCTGGGAGAGGTGACCTGCCCGGCGCCGATTGGCGGCGCGCGAGTGACGCGTGCGTCCTGCGGGCTGCGGAGCCAGAGGGACGTTGGGTAGCGCGGCAGTCCTTGGAATCTCGGTTTTGAAGATGGCCCTCAGAAAGGATACTGTTGCGATGAGATAAAGCGTGTGAGAGTGCTTTCTCACCGGAAAGTACCTTTCAAAAGTGAGTTTCCCTTGCAGTCTCTTTTCTGCCCCACTTGTTTGGCCCCACCGTTGTATACTCACCGAAGAGCCACCTCCTCTCCCACCCACCCACCCTGCTGTACATAGTATTGCCCCTTCACCTCCCAGGCCAGTGGTTTTTGTTTGTTTGTTTTGTTTTGTTTTAAAGAAAAATACAATTAAAATTACCTAAACCAGGGGGGCGCTTGTGGCTCAGTGGGTAGGGCGCCGGCCCCGTATACCGAGGGTGGAGGGTTCGAACCCGGCCCTGGCCAAACTGCAACAAAAAACGTTGTGGCGGGCGCCTGTAGTCCCAACTACTCGGGAGGTTGAGGCAAGAGAATTGCCTAAGCCCAGGAGTTGGAGGGTGCTGTGAGCTGTAGTGCCACGGCACTCTACTGAAGGCGATAAAGTGAGACTCTGTCAAAACAAAAACAAAAACAAAAAAACCTACCTAAACCTGTAACTGCTTACAGTTTTGCTGCTCAGCAACTTAGAGCAATCCTTGCTTCAAGGTCCAAGGTTTCTGCTTTTCGGATCTGTAGTAGTTCTTCCTTATTTTGTTCTTTCCAAAGGTGATTTCTAGTGATAAAAGAATTAAGTTTTAGAGTTTTCTTTATGTTGCGGAGAGTCTGTTAAAATCTCAAGTATTCTTGAAGGTTTTAAAATTTTACTTATTTTTATTAAGATGTTTCAGTCCCCTGAAACTTTTTTTTGAGACAGGGTCACCCGTCACCCTCTCTAGAGAGCGGTGGCATCACAGCTCACAGCAACCTGCAACTCTTGGGTTCTAAGCGATTCTTTTGCCTCAGCCTCCCAAGGTGGAACTACAGGCGCCCGCTACAACGCCCATCAATTTTTTGGTTGCAGTTGTTGTTGTTGTTGTTCACCAAGCCTGGGCCGGGCTCGAACCCGCCAGCTTTGGTATAAGTGGCCAGCGCCCTACTCACTGAGCTATGGGCACTAAGCCCCTTGAAACGTTTCTTGTCATGACTTTGTTTTATAGTTTGGCTGAAGTCGGAATATCAAACCAACGCTTGATGGTTGCATGGTATGTATGACATCTTACCGACAACATGTAATAACGAACTGTGCATGGTCCGCTATTTCATTTTGTATGACTTTACTATAAAGCAGACACTTGTAATAAATGCATTTTATTTTTTATTTTTCTCAGCATTTTTAAAATGAGAAAAGGAAGGATTTTTTTTAAATCAAACTCATTCTCTGGACCATGTAAATTTAATTTTTGAGATTATCTTTCACTGAAAAAAATAACCACCATCAATCATAATAGTCAATCAAAATCTAAATAAAATGATTATCATTTTACAGTTTTTGGCCAGGGCCGGATTCGAACCCTCCACCTCCAGTATATGGGGCCCGCGCCTTACTCCTTTGAGCCACAGGCACTACCTACGATTATCACTTTAACCTGTTCTGAGTAAGATCTCAATACAGGTTTGTGTGAGCTAGGGCAATATAGAAGATGACGTTTAAAATGCAAAGTGATGATTAAAAAGTTGGTGTTTACATTAAGGTTTCTTTTCAGTTTCCTTTTGGGGGGAGGTGGACCCTGGAGCTTGTTTGTCCTGAAAATGAGAGAACAGGACTATCCTTGTCCTCTGGACTATTCAGAAGTTGGCTCTTTTCTTAAATCTTTGCTGATTGAGTGTAGAGGCACCCTTGGGAAGACGGTTGTAGTAGAGGTAGATTGGAATTGGGTGCATTATGTAAAGAAAAGCTTGGAGAAGGCTATTACTGTTTGTTTCTTCTCTTAATTAGAGGCCCATCTTGACATGGGCAAAATGTGCTGCCTTGAGTAATATTCTTTTTTTTTTTAGACAGAGTTTCATTGTGTTACCCTCAGTTGAGTGCCGCGGCATCACACCTCACAGCAACCTTAAACTCTTGGGCTTGAGTGATTCTTTTGCCTCAGCCTCCCAAGTTGCTGGGACTACAGGCGTCCACCACAATGCCCAGCTATTTTTTGGTTGTAGTTGTCATGGCTGTTTAGCAAGCCCCGGCCAGACTCAAACCAACCCGCCCAGTGTATGTGGCTGGTTGGTGCCCTAGCCCCTGAGCTACAGGCGCCAAGCCTTCAGTAATATTCTTAAGGCTGCTAAGCAGTTTTTCTTTAAAGAATTAAAAATAATGTACCTCAATTTAGAGGTACACAGATATATAAAACAGCAAAATGCTCAAGTTCCAAATGTATGATTCCATGTAATCACCACCTACATCAAAATAGAGAATCTGTTCAGTACCCAAAAGGGGTTTTTTGTGCCCTTTCCCCACCTAGTCCACTACCACCACCAACAGTTTGTCTTGCTTTGCATGTTTTTGAACTTCATAAGAGAGGAATTACACAGTATATAGTTTTTGTGCCTGGCTGCCTTCTCCTAGCAGTTTATGTGGATAGTATAGCTGGCTTACTATTTTTAAGTAGAAGATATATAGTGAATGGAAATCTATATGAATAAAACTTTTTGGAGGGAGATGCTTAAAATTTAAAGACGAGTATAGCTCATAGACTAGCTTTTATGGTGCACATGTGGAGAGAAGGGAACACTTTCACACTGTTGGTGAGACTACAAACTAATACAGCCTCTTTGGAAAGAAGTATGGAGAATCCTCCAAGTACTCAAGATAGACTTTCCCTTTGATCACACAGTCCTATTTCTAGGAATCTACCCAGAAGAAAAAAAAGCATTTTATC
>CAUYON010118014.1:0-43759 GCA_963573935.1 Arctocebus calabarensis
GTGGGGTCTTGGGGTCTTGGTGTGTGCCACACCTTTTGGGGGCAAAACACGATTGTAAGAGGGACTTTTCCCAACAAATGCAACCAGTGTAACATGGTTTCTTGTACCCTCAATGAATCCCCAACAATAAAAAAAAAATAGTGTGCAATTTTTAATTGCACAGTTACTTTATGGATATCTTTGTATAAAATTCTTGCTCGGGGGCATGAGGAATGTCTTACAAAATGCTATGAAAACACTTTATGAATTATAAAGCAGTGCATCAGTATCAGTGGTGATGAATCCTGAATCATTTCTGGGGGGAACCAACCAAGGTAAAAAATGAGAACACTGAGTATAGCAAATGCTGTTTACACTCTGTTCACATACTTTTCTCTTCTCAAGAAGTTACCTGCAGATGGTTCCCCTCCACGAGGTCAGCTTCCTGGATCTCCGTGTGAGGTGCTGTTGGCCTCGGAGCAAGTCAGAAATGCTGGAAAGCTAACACCTCAGGAGCTTTCCCCAATTAGTGAAGGATGGCAGTAGGTGTGTGAACTCTCAGCCTCTTTACCCTGTGGTGGGACAATTCTGGGCTGTGTTCTACAGTGTATCAGAAAGTCTTGGGTGGGGCTCTGTGGGCTGAGCAGACAACTGTTCACCAACATTTCCTTCCTTGGCCTGCTCTCTACTGGTGCATAATACTCTCCTCCTCCCATCCCCCCCATACACAAATAAGTTACTCATACAAAAATTCTTGTCTTGGAGTCTAATGTTGGGAGGATTCCAATAAGATGACGTGACTCTGGGAGGTTTAGAGATTCATGCAAGGTCAAATGGCACTGGAGGGACAGAGAGTGTCACAAACCTTTCCTACTGAATACACTACTATTGAGTTACACAAGTAGGGAATTGAAAAAATAACTTTATTTGATTTTTTAAATGAAAAAAAACAGGGTTCATTGATGAAAGAAAACATTTTATTTTCCTCCTTTGTCCTTGGATTTCTATAGCAAATAGATGAAAAGTTATAGCGCTAATAAAAATGAGATATGAAGTGATGAGCTGAGGTTTTAAAACCATTCTGAAACCATAGAAATAGTTATCTTTATGGTAAGAATTTTAAAAGTTACCTTTATAATAATAATAATAATAATAAAGAATGACATTTCTATTGGGGGGAAGATGGCGGAAAGTTATCCAAGCCAAGAACCATTTGAATTTTTTCTTCTCATATTTTTTTTCTTCGTGGAGGACAGTCTTCAAATGATAAAATTTTGTATTCACTTGCTTAAGATTACATTGAGATTCAAATTTGGAAATGTTAGCAGCTCACAATACATTTCTGTCTCAGTCCTAGACTCCATTAACTTTGATAGTAGAAAAATGAGAAGATATAGTAACAGAATCATTTCACTGTGAAAACTTGGAGACATGCCAAAACATGTGAGTCTATAATATAGAAACTGTACACAAATATATTGGAAAATTCTTCCAGATAAAAAAAATTCTAAAATGGATTTTTAGAACATAGTTATTTAATATTTAGAAAAAGAAATTGGTCATTACCAGGGAATAGGAAAGGACTTCTAAAACAAATGATTGCAATAACCTTATTTTAAAAATGTGACGCATTATCATATGTACTTCAGGAGAGTGCTTTTGTGTGGTCAATACTGTATATGCTATACAATAGCACATGCTAGTTTGCAGTTTCTCATGTCAGCCTTGTATATTAAATGAAGAAATGTTGACTGAATGGGATTTTCACTTGGATTCAGAACTCATTGAACAAAGTCATTATGCTTATTATTGGAAGCATGATTGATAATTTTGCCATTACTGTTTAGTTTTGGAACAGTGAAATTGATGTGGTTTTGGTGTCAGACCTGTGTTCAACAATTCCTGGCTGTAACGATTTCTCAGTGAATCATTAAACTTAGTCTCAAGTAGTTTCCTTAGCTACAAAAGGGAAAGAAAAAAAAAACTTGTTTCACAGAGTTGTTTTGATGGTTAGATGAAATAAAGTACAATGAAGAGCTTTATAAATTATTATTCCTTAAATAAATGCTAGTTGTTATGTATTTTGGCAAAGCTGTGTTAAATTTCTATTATGAGAAAGCCCAATCTAGAATATTTCTCTGTTTGGCTATGTCAGAATAAAATACAAAGTAGTCTTTGTCTTTAGGGAGAGTTCAATAATATGTTAAATAAAAAGAAATACAACTCATTTTTACATTAAATTCAATATTATCTGATCTTGTTATGAAAAGGTTACCCAGACGAGGAGGGAGCAAACTTGGCTGATGGGCCAAAGCTACATCTACTTGGTCAATGAAATTTTATTGGGGCAAACCCAGGTCCATTCACGCATGTATGTGAGTCATTATGAAATTTTTGAGATACTAGAAAATTGAGAAACATAAAATCTGCACAGACAGAAACAAATAAATGAAACCTGCCCAGCGATACCAATAAACCAAGAAAGTTGAAACTTGCACAGGTGAATAAGAAAGTACTCTGATGACTGTATTTTTTGAAAGTGAAATAATTGACACAGTTTGTCTCAAAACTTTCATAGTGACTCACATATTGCCTATGACTGCTTCTGAGTGACAATGGCAGAGTTGTATAGTTGTGACAAAGACCTTATAGCCCACAAAGCCAAAAAGATTTACTATCTGGCACTTTTTAGGAAAAATTTGCTTATTCCTTATCCATACTAAAAAATGTGCATTGTGTATGGCCACGTGTAGGGAGGATGTGTTTTAAACAAAGATAAGGCAATTTTGGAATTCACAAATTATAGTGATCAGAATGACATTCCAAATATTAATATCATAGACAATGTGTATATTTCAATTAACAAAGTCACAAGGGAATTATTAATTTTTTTTGTAAGCTCATAGAGAATATAAAACAAACAATAAGACCTTGGAGCCCAGTATAAAAATGACTTTAGTGCTGGAATTCCGGGAGTTGGCCTGGTGAACCACTGGGGGCAGAGAGAAACGGAGTATTTCTTTGGGACCAGTTGGCTGAGACGTCTCTGTTTTATTTTGATTGAAGTACTGGCCTAGTGCTCTCACAAATCCAGTCTCCATTCCTAAGAGCTGAGGAAATTCTCTTTGTAACTTCCAGAAGCTACAAGCATTATCATGCTGAAAAATACATTACTTGCAGTAATATTTGCTTTGTGCTAAAAGCCTGACAGAGTATAAAGTTTGTGTAGTAGTTTGGCTCAATTATATTTGGAAAAGGCAACTGCCTTTACTAAAATAGGAACCAGTTTCATCTTTTGTTCCACATTTGCACTAAACCCAAGCCTTCTTTAAGAAATTTCATGATAATTCAGTGCCTTTCTGAGACATTTCCAGACAAGCATTCTACTCTGATTTCTAGTTCATTGATCAAGGCTTAATAAAGACATGAAGAAATATATTTCCTATGATTTTCAAAATGACCAGAGATGATGATCTAGAAAGTGCTGGGAACTTAGCCATGGTGATGTTTTTAGTTAGAGACAATGGACTGCTAACTCTAACTTTGAATTTATGTTTTTGTGGTTGGGTAAGGTTTTGATTAATTTATTAAGCATACATTTTTGTGCTAATGAAAAGAAATTACTGATGACAGAATGTCCATCTACACTGCTTTTCTAGAGGTGAAATGTGCTAAATAATATAAAGAGAAAAAAGGGTAACTTGAAAGAGTCATCAGAAAGCTGCATTATTTGGAACTACGTCTGTAGAAATAACTATGCAGTCCTTAAGTTTAAAAAGAGAGGGGATAGCCATAAACTAAATCACAGAAGTTTAAAATTTGGAACATTGACAATAATTTATTTCAAGCTTTTCCAACTTTCACCCCATTTCATAGGTAAAAAAACTAAGGAAGATGAAATGATTTTGCACAGATTAAGACTTGACCTCCCTCAGTTTAGTGCTGTTTCCTCTCTACAGCATTCCAAAGCTAATTGAGGGGGAGTGTGCCTGTGAAGGAATTCAGCTAATGGGGTATGAAGTGAGGGAACCAAGTTGTGTTATGTGAGCATGGCCAATACTGAGGATGCCTGAATACTGAGGAAATGACAGTTTGAAATCTGGATCTGAGAGGAAAATTACTGCCACAGCAGACACAATATGGGCAACTTTGTGCTAGTGACTAATTGTAACTAAAAGATGTTTTAAAATTGTTTCAATCAGCAAATTCTTAACAGGCTGAAGGGAAAAGTGAATGCTAATAAACACCTCTGACATCCTAGAAGCTGTCAGAATCCTGTCAGAAATGTAGCAAGTGGAGCTCATGACAGGGAGACAGTGAATGAATGACACAGGCTGCCAGGTCTCAGCTGTTCAAGGACCTACTCTTTTTAGAGACTAATTTTTGGATAGAAGAGAAGAGATGATAATAATGAGGACATTTGGGGTTGGGGGATGGAGGTCGGCCTATAATTATCATTAACTTAATAATTTGTTATAGGTGAACAGTTTCACATGCATTTATGAACTGTGAGAAGTCTGTCTTTAGCCTGTGTAGGAACGCTTCTAGTTCCCACCAACATGGTCCCTCCCCCCAAACTAATGGTGGAGACAAGAATATAAATAAATAGAAGGGAAACATGAAGTACAGGAATAATAAAACCAACCAATAATCTTTGGAAGCACCCTGAGGGGCAGAAGACTATTTGCACTTGTGTGTGTCAATGGCAGCCAGAGGAAGAAGGTGGCCCGTAGTGGTAGCGGACCTTTTTTGGCTTTTCCTCAGGACAGTCATCACCTGTCCTTCACTACATCACTGACCCAGGGTCATAGCCTGGCAGAACTCTGCTGAGGGAGTAAAGACAGCAGGTGCTTATGATAGCGCTGATCTTACTGTCAGCCTTCAGATCTATGGGGCTCATGGATTAAACCTAGGGAGGCTGTTTCCTCCTAATGTGTTTCCTGCTTGAGATTTAAGGTGAAGTCCTGACTAGGAGTGCTACCTGGTGGATTGGTTGTAAAACGAGAAATTCAGTGTTTTGGTGAGGTCTGGAATTTCAAGGCTCTCTTCTCTAACTCTTCTGTACTCAATAGAGTAGCTAATATCCTCACAGAAAAAGGAGCTCCAGCATAAAATAACTGAGATCTGAGAGGGGTACATGTATCTTCTGAATATATTGGAAATATTATAAGGGGTGGACTAAGAGTTTAAAATAAATATGATAAAAATACTTAAGGTGATCAGGTAATATATTATTGATATAAGGCAAAATAAAAACTAAGTAGAAATATAAAGTATAGATTAAAAGAAAGAAAAATATATAGGATAAGTAAGAGAATAGACATGACTGAAAAAGAAATTAATGAAGTAGAAGAGTGAGTTGAGAAATTCTTTCAGAAAATAGCAAGAACATATAAAGAAATAGAGAACTAACAGACAAGGTAGCTAGCACAGATAATGAAAGTAGAAATGGCAACGTCTAGTAACAGAATGCCCAGAAAGAAAGTGGAGATATAGAGAAGAAGATAATCTACAGTAATAATGGAAATAAATTATTCATACTTAGAGGGACAACTTCCATTTGAAAGGGATAATGGATTGCAAAACATGAAAGTTTCAGAAAATTTGCACCTTCACATGCTATAATAAAAACTAAGAACACCAAGTACAAAGAAAAAGATTCTACAAGTTTTCAGGAAGTGAAGGTCACCTGAAAAGAACAAGAAAGAGATTGATGTTATATTTTTCAACACTGAAAGCAAGAATGCAAGGAGACAATGATGTAGTATTTTTTAAATATTGAAAGAAAATAACTTGAAATATAAAGTTTTATATCTAGCAAACTTGCCATTAATGAGAGGGATAGTAAAAATATTCCTAGGCTTGTAAGGACCCCACATTTTTATCTTATGAAAGTACTTGTTAAAAATATTTTTTAGAAAAGTACTCAGTTCCTAAGTGAGAAAAATGAAATAGATATAATGTATAAGTATTCAGGAGCTTATGCAAGAGACACATTGAAAGTAAAATTGTTGTTAAACACTTGTTAAAAATATTTTTTGGAAAAGTACTCAGTTCCTAAGTGAAAAAAAATGAAATAGATATATGCATAAGTATTCAGGAGCTTATGTAAGAGACACATTGAAAGTAAGAATGAGAAAATTTCTTGGGATCCTAGGTAATATAAACATGATGTGGGGCCTGGACAGTAGGACAGTAAGGCACTGTTTGAAACTGCAGGACACTTTTATGTTTAGTTAGATTTCAATAGACTGATTGCAATAGTTTTCTAGGGCTACCATAAGTGCCATAAACTGAGTGGTTTAAATAGCAGAAACTTATTTCCTCATGATTCTGGAGGCCATAAGTCATCATAGTGTTGTTAGGCTGTCTTTCCCTAGGTCTCATTCCTTGACTTGCAGGTGGTTGTCTTCTTCCTGTGTCCTCACTGGTTTTCCTTCTAAACTATCTAATCCCTTTTTAAGGACATCAGTCATATTGGATTAAGACACAACCTAATGGCTTCATTTTAATTTAGTGACTTCCTTTCTCTAACTACAGTCACGTTTTGAGGTACTGTGGGTGAGGAATTCAAAATAAGACTTTGGAGAGGACACAAGTCAACCCACAACACTGGTATTCTCCCAGCACACACCTATGAGGGCACTAACCAATGATTGCCCTGTTGCTCAGTGGCAGGCTCATTACCAACTGTTATATGTGCATACGGTATTTTGAAAATCACGTCTAGATATTGCTAAGTTTAAGAAAAAGATAAAGGTCAATAAAGATGTATGTGTGTTAAAACTGTTAGTACAAGACCAGAAATAGAATTTGTAACCTTTAAACCAAAAAGAAAAATAAATTGGTTTATTCAACAGAAACTAAGAAGGAGCAAAAGAAAATAAACAAACAAAAAAGTAAACAGGAAATGCAAAATGAGAGAATAGACATGTGCATAAGTAAAACAAAAATACATTAAATGTAATGAGCAGAACACATTTACTGATTGGATTTTAAAAAGATGCATTAGTAGCTGATACTCAAAGTACCATAAAAGAAAAGATATAAAAAGGTAAAAAATGAAAATGAAAAAAGACATCTGGAAAATATGAATTGAAGGACATCTTAATAACAGACTAAATAAAAATGAAAACCAAAAATTTGAAAAAAAACAAATAAAATGCTATACAAAGAAAATGGAACAATAGAAGAAACACATATAACCACTTTAATCTATTATGCATGTAATAACACAGCTGTATATCATATCAAGAGCCAGCAAGCAGACTCTCAGGAAGAAATAAATAAATCAACATGTGTGGCTAGAGATTTTATACACACCCCTCAAAAACTCATAAATCAAGCACACCCCTGACACAATAGCAGTAGTATCAAAGACCTGAACAATACATTAAGCTCATGCTAATATATACAAATATAGGCATATAAATTTCTATTTTCAATAGAAAATACATATTATTTTCAAGCACACATGGGACATGTACAAAAATAAACTATAAATCCATTTCATTGACTAAGTTCTTAGAGCATAATGCAATAAAATTAAACATAAATTACAAAAAATAGCTGAAACATATCTAGTATATATGAATGCTAAATATTTCAAAATAATTTATGTTAAAAATGCAAACATTGTATGTCAAAATTTATGGATGGCATTAAGCAGAAAAATGTTTAAAAATAATATAAAACAATAAAGCTTAAAAATAAATGAGCTTATTTTTTAGCTCATAAGGTTAGAAAAAATAATGGTAAGTAAATCCAAAGAAATAAGAAGTAAGAAGATGATAAAGATAGAAATAAGGGGTGGCACCTGTGGCTCAAAGGAGTGGGGTGCTGGCCCCATATGCTGGAGGTGGCAGGTTTAAACCCAACCTCGGCCAAAACCGCAAAAAAAAAAAAAAAAAAAAAAAAGAAAAGAAAAGAAAGGAAAATCAAGAACATAAGAGTAGAGAAGATCAACAAAACCAAAAGCCGATTCTTTGAAAAGATTAACAAAGTAGACCACTGATAAGATTAATCAAGAAAAAGGAAGCGAATAAACAAGACACATGATGAAAAAGTGATATCACTACAGATACAACAGAGATTTGAAACAGATAATCTAAAATCTAGATTAAATGAGTAAATTTCTAGAAAAATATGAAATTCCAGAATGATCACAGAAAGTTTCAATAGACCAAATACATAATAACCTGATAATGGTTCTCAAATAATTTTGGAGATCAACACCAACAGCAACAAATAAGCCAAAACTCCATATTTCTATGATAAATCAATTTTACCCAATTCCAAGGAATGGTAAATTCTGTATTGTATTAAATAGAATATATAGAAGGAACAAAACTTTGCTAGTTTACTTTTTAGCATTTTATTGATGTATAATTTACATAGTATAAAATTGATCCATTGAAAATGTGCAATTTGATGATTTTAAGTAGACTTTTACAGTTTTGTAACTCTCGCTCCAATTAAGTATCAGAACCAGCAACTTCCACCCCAGAAAAGTTCCTTGGTGCCTGATTTCAGTCAATCCCCACTTCAACCCCAGTCCCAGAAAAACTCTAATCTGATTTCTATTTTGCAAGTTTTGCCTGACGTGGAAACTTCATGTAAATAGAATCATCCAATAGATAGCCTTTAAAATTTGTCTGTATTGTTCCAGTTACAATATTTTTGAGGTTCACCAGTATTCTTGTTTGTATCACTCATTCAGTTTCTCATTCAGAAAAACCCTAATCTGGTTTCTATCTTGCAAATTTTGCCTGACGTGGAAACTTCATGTAAATAGAATCGTCCAAGAGGTAGCCTTTAAAATTTGTCTGAATTGTTCTAATTACAATGTTTTTGAGGTTCACCAGTATTCTTGTGTGTATCACTCATTGATACTATTCAGAAATGACTAGTATCAATGTATACTGGATCAGTTTCTTAGGAATGATGTTGCAAAGTTAAGTGTGGCTTAAACAAAAGGAATTTATAAATTCACAGTTTTGGAAGGTAGAAATTTGAAATCAAGATGTTGGCCAGGCCATGCTGTTTTCCTGAGCTTCTGATGATTGTCAGTAGTCCTTGGTATTTCTTGGCTGTGGCAGCATAATTCATCTCTCCTTCTGTCTTCACTTGGCTGTCTTTTCTCTGTTCATGTTTGTGTCCAGATTTCCTTCTTTTTATAAGAATATCAGCTACTGGATTAGGACCTGTCCTAAGCAAGTGTGATGTCTTTTTAACTTGATCATCTGCACAAACCCTCCTCTTCAATAAGAACACATGCATGGGCTCAGGGTGAACTTGCATTTTTGGAGGAACACTATTCAACCTAGTAGATATGCATATACCACATTTTATCTATTCATTGGGCAATTGGATTCTTCCCAGTTTTGGCAATTCCAAAATATTTTCATACAATTTTTTCTGTGGACATATACTTTCATTTCTCTTATGTGGACATCTAAGAACGAAATGTTTACATTATATGATAAGTATATATTGTGAGTTTTAAGAAACTGCTGAAGTATTCCAGTTTTCTATATATTCTTTTATAATTGACATTGTTATTCTTTTCTGGTATAACCATTCTAGCAAGTATAAAGTGGTATTTCACTGTTGTTTTAGTTTGCAGTTTCCTGATGATTAATGATGTTGAGCAACTTCTCATGTGCTCATTAGCTAATCATATATTTATTCTTTGGTGAAATATCTATTTAAATACTTTGCCCATTTTTAAATTAGATTGTTAGTTTTATTAAGTTGAAAGTTTTCTTTTTCTTTATATATTTTAGATTTAAGTCTTTTATCAGATATATGATTCACAAATACTCTTTCATTTTCTGACTTGTTTTCTCATTTTCTTTATGGTGATTTCTGAAGAATTAAACTTTTAAATTTTGAAGTGGAAATTATCAACTTTTTTCTTTTATGACTCATAGCTTTGGCATCCTATTATCTAAGAACTTTTTGCATAACCTAAAGCCAGAGAGATTTTCTAATGTTTTCTCCTAAGAGTTTTATAGTTTGAGGTCTTTTATTATTTTTCTATGTAGTGTGAAATAAGGGCTTGAGTTCTTTTTCTTGAACGTAGATATTCAATTGTGCCAAGACCAGTGGTGAATAATCTATCCTTTTCCCATAGGATGACCCCAAAGGTACCTTGGCACCTTTATTGACTCTAAATTAAGGGTTTATTTCTGTGTCATTGATGTATATTACCTGTCTTTATGGCAATACCACACTGTCTTGACTCCTATAGTTTTATTGTTCTGAGATATTGATATACCTGGAAAAGGGGGGGGAGTAAGGAAGTTATAGGTAAAAGAATGGAGGGGACGGCTGGGGGTCATACTTCTTTTCTCCTTCTCTTTCTTCCCGGATTCTAATAATCTATTCACAAAAGGCAGGCCTGGATTTGCTCAGGATCTATTTTGCAAAGCTAGCACTAGTCTTAGGGGAAGAATGAGGGCAAATTTTTAGCAATAAGGTGAAGATTCACAAGGATGAGGCACCTGGCATGGCAGGGGTGGTTGCATTCCTGACAGTTGTAAGTAATATTTACCATCACGTTTAACCAAATAAGCCAATGGGAACCACGTCTTGAGTCTTTTCTCCAGTATGGTACACACAACTAGGAAAAAGAGATTCATACTTGTTGTATCAGAAAAAAAGATTCACAGATACTGGCTGTGCCATGCTGTTAATCACAGGAGAGTTTGGTTAAGAAGGTATAAATGAGGTATTGTCACTCTACTCCCAATATTGAAAAAGCAAGTCTTTGCCCTGCTGCTAAAAGTCCAGGTTTTTTTTCTCCTCTCTCTCACCTCCTTTCTCTCATTTCCTTCCTGTCTGCCTATCTTATTCCCCAAAGGATCTGTGTTAGTTACTGAAAGAAAACACATGCTTTCTCAATCACTGGTGGTAGTAATTACCAACAGAGGTTATTTACATAGAATCTTCATTAGTAGGGATAAGTTCTAACTCCCCCCTTGCTGGGGTCTTGCTTAGGACAAAGTTTATGCAGTATGGCCTTTGAAAAATGCTTCAAAATCTTTGTGTTGGGCTTTTCCCACTGAGTCACCATCTGGTCTAGAAGCAGAGTGGTTATCTATTTTGTTTCCTGACTTAATGATTCTCCGACTCATCCAGGATGTCAGAGATAATGCATGGCACAGCTAGGACTTGAAATCTGGTCTACCATCAGACCATCAGGCTAGTTCTTAACCACAATGGTTTGTGATGCCCTTGGGTGTGAAATCAGTGATCTGTATTTTATATAGAAAGAGACAAACAGACAAAATAAAGAGGATTTTCAGAAAGGGTATTTCTCACCTCTGTTGTCATCTTCATGGAGAGAACAAGCAGGCTGAGGACAGCTAGTGAAGCAGCTATAGTTGGGGGAATTTTCTTCAAAAATGATCAAATCTATCATCTTGAGCAAATCAGTTTTTAGAAAATGTCGGACTTTGGGGAAAATTTTATGAAAATATAGTTTGCCTATGGTTATTCTCTAACTATATAAAGTTTTGATGGCTACTTGGCAGGACCAGACAGGTGAGTCTGGAAATCTGTCATTTGTCCACTTGTTGAGTGTCTTTCTTTGTGATTGCAAGAGGCCATTAGGGACTAGACTGGCCTGTACACAAAGACACTTCTGAACAAGGGCATCCCTGTGTGGCTTTGTCCTCTACGGACAGACGATGTGGCTGTGTCTGCTACAAGGCAGCCCTAGTCCCTGGTGTCTCTCTTTTCAGGCTTCCCTCATTTTTCACATAAGTGTAATTTTCAAACTTGTATTGCATTCCAGAGATTTTTTTTTCCGGGAATGCTTTTGTACTTAACGCCTCTGTGAACGCTGTGACCACACAACCTCATCTGGAAGATCTATTCAGAGTTGGCTGAGCAGGCTGCCAGATTCAGCTTTGTGACCGTTATCATTTCTGCATCATAAGTGTATTTTTCTCCCTTGAAAGCTGGAATTAAATGTTTAGGGGCATTTGGATTGGATTTGAATTGCTTAGTCAAATCTTAGTCACTTCTCCAAACTCAGAATCTCTAGCCCAGGAAAGGGTATTTGAGTGCAGAGTATCACCCAAAGGGAGACACTTTCATAACAACACTTCAGGTGAGAGCGAGGTTTGGCTAGCTATTTGAGGAAAGCATGACCTCACCACAATGTTGGCTAACTAAGGCAATTGTTTGGCATGTTCTCAAAAGGCATTTGTTCACGAGGAAAGCTCTTCCTGTAGTATTGTCCCGAGTAAAACTTTTTGAGGTTAATTGTCAAATTCAAATATACAGTTTTATTCAGGACCCTTTATGGCCACAGAATACATGGTTTCTGTACATATGGGGATACACTCTCTTAAAGCATTGATTTCTTTGTCCATTGATAAAAACGTATTAAGTTTTTGGATATTTGATACTTTTATCTACTAAATCCTCTATTGTTTATTGGGAAACTTCCCTCCCCAATTATACAAGGTTCTGGTGGTCTGCAGCTATGTCTATTACAGCTATTCTCTACTCTTAACCCAGCCAAAGATATGAGTCATAATCCAGACTGGGCCACTTGTGATGACTGATCAAGGGTGAAACTGTGACTAAAGCAGGGCCATATTGGCAAAGAGAAGTCCACCTCTCCTGGAAGGCACAGTGTAGGGTTATTTATAGCCACCTTCCCTGCAGCATAGTGCCTGTCTGTGGACAGAAACCAATTCACCAAAGGAAGATGCAGATGGTGGAGACACAACCACTGACATCATTTTTGTTCTGAAAACCATCCTGTAATTTTTCCCAGGTGCCTAAGCCAAATTCAACTTTTTGCTCACTCAAGTTTGATTTTAGTTTCTGTTACTTATGTGTAAAAATGTAAAATTAGTACTGTTTTTAATCCTGTACCAGGTGCCTTGATAGGCAGCAGGGAGACAGATAAATCAGGCACTGTACTATCATAAAGTTATAAAACTAAAGCATAGACAGAAGGCTATGAGAAACAAGGAAAGACAAAGATTGCACTTTACAATTATTTGGAATTTTTGAACCTAGGAGTTAAGTGCTAAGATCTATGTTTTCGCTCTGGTTATTCTGTGGAGGGTGAATTGGGAGGGATTGCCAGGTGTGGCTGGCAAATTAGAGATGATCAAAGGGTTTTGCAGCTTTTGGACTAAAGTGAGATTCTAGTCATTGACAGTCAATTTTACACAATATGGTGTAAATCTGTGGTTTTAAACTGGGATTGATTAGAAAGTGATGCCATATCAGCTAGTTATGATGTGAATTGATGTTCCCTTCCTATTTCTTATTATACCAGTTGTACAGGGTGTCCATAAAGTTCATGTGTAATTTAAAATAGTTGCACATGAACTTTGTAGACATCTTAATCTGATAAATTCCTTTTTTAGTCCTTATCTATCCAGATTTGTATCTGAGAATTTGAATTCTGCACAAAATAGTTGCACATGAACTTTGTAGCCACCTTAATCTGATAAATTCCTTTTTAGCCCTTATCTATCCAGATTTGTATCTAGAATTGAATTGCTATTTTTCTGGAGCATTTTACTTACTTTTTTTGTGATTTCAAGATATGCAGTGTATTTCTTGAGGTTTGATTATTGACACACAACAATCAGCAAGGCTGATACTCCTGTGAGAAATTTTTGCAGTAGGGAGTACATTTTACTGAGTTTAGTGTCCCCAGCACTGAGCATGCTATCTAATTTTCAATATCTTCTGAATTGTCTTAGTTTTCTATTGCTGATATAATAAATTACAACTTTAATGGCTTAATACTTCAAAGATTTGATATTTTGGGGTTTTGGAAGTTCAGAGCACAAACTCAGTCTCACAGAAGGTTTTGCATGGTATAATATATTGGCTTCAGTGTAACTGATAAAAGGACTTCAGCTTTGCTTTCTCTTCCATTAGTTGATAAATAACTATTTTATTTTAATCAAATAATCAGGTATTTATAGATAGTTCCACTATTTTCTCTGTAAAAGAAATATACAGTGTGGACACAAAGTTCATGTGCAATTTACTGTGTTAATTTTTTTTAATTGCACATGAACTTTATGTCCACCTTGTACTTAAATTGGATTTTGGACAAAATGTCTTCATTGTGGAAAGCTTGGGAAAGCTCTGATCTGATTACCATCAACTTCTTGGAGAAGTTTCTTTAATACCAAGCACTAAGAGGACAATCTCAATTCTTGCAGAGATCATGGATTAGTTGTAAGCATGGCATTATATGTACGCTTATGAAGGAAGATCAGAGCAATATGCGAACTCTGATAGAGCAGATGTCTGCTCAGATATCAGAGGAGCACAGGGGCGGGGGTTGAAATATGAGCTGTTCCAAGTCTCTCCGTAGGAAGCAATGCCCTCCATGTTTTCAGAAGATCTGTGGGAGCTAGCCAGCTGAAGAAATGGGAGGGGCATTATTAGCAAAGAGCATACATATTAATTCAGTGAAGTAAGAAACTGTTACATCTTGACATTTAGCAAACTACTGCTCTATGTGGCTGTGGCTAAAGAAAAAGTGTGTTGAGAGATGAGAGCAAAGAGGTCCTGAAGGGTCTCACACACCTAATTGAGGAATTCGACTTTTCGTCAAAAGCTGGGAGAGGGCTGCATAGGGAATGTTCACCAGGGCTGTGATTTTCGTCCATTTGTGTTTTGAAAGATTGCCTCTTAAGCCCTGGATAGCAGATCATCCAGGCAGAATGGAGCACAGAGTCGTTCAGGTGAGGAATCTGGCTGGGAGTGAGGGGGTTTTAAACAATGGCAGCAGCTGTGGAAAAAAAGGAAGGGACTTCATGTTTGGTAAAGTACACAATCATGATGTGATTTGATTTTTGAATTGTAGAAAATAGCTAATATTTATCTGGAAAGCAGATCATTTTAAAAATCATCACTGACCCTAAAAGATTATTTAATGTTTTGGAGATGAGGTCTTGCTCTATCACCCAGGCTGATGTGTAGTGGTAAACTATAGCTCACTGTGACCTTGAAATCCTGGGCTATCCTCAGCCTGTTCAGTAGCTGGACAACAGGTGTGCACCTCCACACCCAGTTTTTTTTATTATTATTTTTCATATAGAAAGGATTTCACTGATTTGCCCCGACTAGTATTGAATCAAGATTTTCTTAAAAAAACAAAGTTTTCCATGGAAGGCTAAATAGAAGTTCAATTTATGGATTGTCATTGGGGCAATTATTTGGTTTTCTAAATAGTGGAGGTAAGAGGAAATGAAAAATTAAAAAGTAAATATGTATCAGCACACTGTACCCCATAAATGCATCAATGTATACAGTTATGATTTAATAAAAAAAAAATATGTGTATGTAATGCCTTCATAAAAGCCTGCTTAAGTCTTCCTCAAAAACAAAAACAGATCACAGCTGAAGAAAGCAAGATAGTCAGCTTCTCACAGGCCATTTCCCCAAATGGCAAATCATGTTTA
The DNA here is from genome assembly GCA_963573935.1 of Arctocebus calabarensis. Taxonomy (NCBI): domain Eukaryota; kingdom Metazoa; phylum Chordata; class Mammalia; order Primates; family Lorisidae; genus Arctocebus; species Arctocebus calabarensis. Next base: position 15,438 of record CAUYON010118014.1, read on the forward strand.
AAGTATTTGGGAGACCTAAGAACCCTACTGTTACCTCTTGCATTTGGCTCTTAATATTTAAAAACATTCTCTTTTCCTGGCATAGATATTATTATTTATTTTATTTTATTATTTCTTTTGTTGTTTTAGGTTAATTTGAGGGTACAAAGAATTAGGTTACAATGTTTGCATTTTTTATGCAGAGTGCCGATTATAATTGTGTCCCACCTCCAAGACATGAGCCATATGCCCTAACACTGTGCTCACTTAGTGGGAGCACACTCATCCTCATCGCGCCTCCCCGCTCCCTGTCCCCTCTTTCCATCGCTCCCCACCTTGAATTGCTTTGACTTTTTCTCTTATGTGGGTGTGTATTCGATTGTCTACTGGCTTCTTATTAGTATTGAGTACATTGGATTCTTGCTTCTCCATTGTTGTGATACTTTACTAAGAAGAATGTGTTTCAACTCCATCCTGGTTGATACAAAAGATGTAAAGTCTCCATCTTTTTAATGGCTAAATAGTATTCCATGGTGCACATATACCAGCTGTTAATCCACTCCTGGGTCAGTGGGCATTTAGACTATTTCCACATTTTGGCAATTATAGATTAAGCTGCAATAAACAGTCTTGTGCAAATGTCTTTATGATAAAAGGATTTTTTTTCCCTTCTGGGTAGATGCCTAGTAATGGGATTGCAGGATCAAATGGGAGGTCTAATTTGAGTTCTTTGAGGATTCTCCATACCTTCTTCCAAAGACATGGTATTAGTTTGCAGTCCCACCAGCAGTGCAAAAGTGTTCCCTTCCATCCACATCCACCTGCCATAGATATTATTAAGTCTGTGGCAATATTAAGGTATGCTTTTAAAGACTATTGTGTTAGAAGAAAATATTAGAAGATATATTTGGTATTATGAAAAATATTTAATATATAGCAAAATAAATAAAATGCAGAGTTATAAGTCAATTCTCACTTTTTAATTTCTAGCTGAGCTAATGATGTAACATATGACTGATTCCTTAGTCAGCCATGTCTTTAAAGACTATATAAACATCACTCTTGGTATTGTACCTGCTAGTTTATTAAAAACTTCACATTTACTAAATTCAAACAATGGTAGACTAGAGAAAGAAATACAAGTCAAGTCCACATTCTGTTGTGAAGTAGATCAAAAAATAATGAATAGAAAGCAAGACATTTTGGGCGGCACCTGTGGCTCAAAGGAGTAGGTTACTACCCCCATATGCTGGAGGTGGTGGGTCCAAACCCAGCCCTGGCCAAAACTAATCAAATTATCCTTCATCCTAGCCACAAGGTTTTGGAATTGTATAATCTAAACATAATAAAATATTGCTGGGCTTCATTTTATTTAAAACATTTTAAAATATCAAGAATGAAAAAAGATCACACAAGACAGTTTGAAAATACGTTCATAAATATACTGGAGTGTTTTTGACCTTAAGGCTTTTGGCATTTTAAAACTGGTTTATGAGGTACCACAAAGAATTATGGGAAAGCTGGAATTACCAGGTTGATTCAAAAAGTTAGTGTGTGACATGTAGCTTGCATATCAAACTAGTCCTGACTGCTGAAAACCACCAGGCGTGGACACTCAATCACATAGTGGAATGATCTCCAGAGATCTTTTTCCGGCTCCCCACAAGTGCTCCTTGCTTTTCAGCAGTCCACCATGTGCATAAAATTAACAACATGCTACAATGGCTTCTTACAACATAAATAGAGCCCCTTAAAGTGATATTCCTTCCCACACTTTTGCAGCCTTCCGCTGAGAATTACTACTGGACTGTTTATTTGAACAGAAGGTGTGAGTTTGAAGGCATGAACAAATGCGCCAGCAATGTATTAGTGATGTACAGATGCTTGAGTTACTCAAGTGCTGTATCTGGCTTCAGAAAACTATTTTAGTAAATACTAAATCTTAACCAAAACATCTTTGGGGAGATTGAAAGTATTCCAAACAGCTATGTCTACCAAATTTGTCAGCCACGCTTTTCTTCTTTCACGTGGTTGTTTTAGCACAATATAGATCCAACATAATCACCTCCTTCTGTGAGAACTTTTAGATTAAACATCTGTGAGTAGCCAACAGTTGAATCAGCTACTTCATACCAATAAGCTGTTTTAAATGAGGAAACATAGGGATGTCTAAAGGAAAAGTTGAAGCTGATTGAATAGCTAGTTGAAAACTAATTTGTTGGTGGGCATGAGAATGATGATGTTGGTGGTGGTAGTGGTGGTAGGAAATATTTACCAAATGCTCACTAATGCCACTATAGTAAGTCATTTAATCCTCACAAAATCCTGTGAGATAAGTACTATTTTTATCTCCATTATAGGCCTGAGGAAACTGAGGCAAAATAAAAGTAACATGCTCAAGGTCACACAGTTAGTACCCATGGATGCTGTATTGTAGTCGCAGAAGTCTGTCCCAGAGTCCACCTTTTAACTGCTACCATTTAATACCCCAAATGACCCTTCACTATGGTGCACCCAAGAATGACAGGTGAAACATCTGGAGAAACATGTCTTGTCTACAAAAAGATGGACTTAAGCCAAGGTCTAATTTCCCACATTTTTTCTTGACATCCACATCGTATCCAACTCTATATAGGCAAGGACAGCCATCTAAAGACTTTTATTTCCTTTTATTAATTTTGGAAATAAGTTTGTGGTTTCTCTATTTAACAAACAAAAATACAAGATATCTAGATGAACTTGAATGTCTGATAAACAACAAATAATTCTTTTTAATTATAAATGTATCTCAAATATGGCCTGAATTGAAAAATATAAAAAACAATTTGTTGTTTATTTGAAATTTCAGTTTAACTGGCTGTCTTTTTTTTTTTTTTTTTTTTTTTTAGAGACAGAGTGTCACTTGTTTACTCTGTGCAGATTGCCATGGCATGATCTCTATAGCAACCTCAAACTTTTGGGCTCAAGTGATCCTCTTGCCTCAGCCTTTCACGTAGCTGTGAGTATAGGTATGCACCACCATGCACAGCTAATTTTTCTTTATTAAATCATAGCTGTGTACATTAATGCAATAATGGGGTACAATGTGCTGGTTTTATATACAGTTTGAAATAGTTTCATCAAACTGGTTAACATAGCCTTCATGGCATTTTCTTAGTTATTGTGTTAAGACATGCATATTCCACAACTAGTAGATTTCACATGTACCCTTGTAAGATGCACCATAGGTGTGAGAGACTAGGTCTCACTCTTGCTTAGGCTGGTCTTGAACTCGTGAGTTCAAGAAATCCTCCTGCCTTGGCCTCTCACAGTGCTAGGGTTCTAGGCATGAGCCACTGTGCCCAGCCTAACTGGGCGTCTAGTATTTGTCTGGTAACTCTAAACAAGCTGAGCTTCACAGCTGAGCTTTAGCACCACAAATATCACTGTTTCATCTCATGTTATCAAAAATAAATAAGTTTGTTGCATTGAAAATTAAATGCTGGTCAAGCTTGTCTTAGGACTGGGTTAAATAGATCAGAAATGATGCTTCTATCTATCACTTTTATATTCCCTGGGGCTCTCCAAGTCGTGTTAAGAGTTGGGGAAGTGTATTTAGTGAACAGGTTTTTATATTTTTGATAGCAGAACTGCACAGGAAACTCATCATTTAAATTAAAATAAAATTTCTAAATGTTGTTTTAATGATGTGAGCCCCACATTGCAAATGGTCCTCTTTGCTGTGGCCTCTAACATAAAGTAATTGACCCTGACGCCATTTAGCGTGGGACACATAACTCATGTCATGCTCAATTATCTCCTGGTGGACTTCAACACAGTGGGAGCCATTGTTCACCTAATGACCGTGGGCTCACATAACTGTAGGGGGCCTCCTGAGCACCTCACCTGTGATTTAAGGCCGGTCTGTGTTCATCTTTGCCCCACAGTACTTAGCACAGTGCCTGGCTCATTTGTATCTACAACAAATGCTTGTTGAGAACCTACTCTGTGCTAGGTGAGGGAATCACAGGAAATCCCAAGTTAGGTCCAGCCCCTGCTATCATAGACTTTACAGTCTAGAAAAGGTGTTCAATAAATAAGTGAAAGGATACTTAATATGGAGACCCATGGCCCTTGAGAACTGGAGGATTTCTTGACTATTTTATATATGGATGAGGAAATTGAGGCCCCAGGGTAGGTATCATATTGGGAGTCAGAAGATGGTGGCTTGGAAACCAGCTTATTTAGTCTTGAGCAGGTTACTAAACTTCTCTTAGCCTTAGTTTGCTTATTGCCACCTATGTCGTTGTATTTTTGTTGTTGTTGTTGGTTGGTTTATTTCTTTTTGAGATAGAGTCTCACTTGGTCGCCCTGGGTAGAGTGCCATGGTGTCATCTTAGCTCACAGCAACCTCAAACTGTTGGGCTCAAGTGATCCTCTTTGCTTCAGCCTCCTCAGTAGCTGGAATACAGACTTCTGCCACAACACCTGGCTAGTCTTGTTTCTATTTTTAGTAGAGCTCTTGCTCTCTAACTCCTGAGCTCAAGCAGTACACTCTCCTTAGCTTCCAGAATGCTAGGATTACAGGTATGAGCCGCCATGCCTGACCTGTCACCTAGGTTTTAAGGCAAAAATGAGATAATGACCTGGTGACTGAACAGCATTATGTAATTGTTCAGTACTATTTTCTAAAACATAGAATTGAGGTTGCCTTGTCGAGCAATTAAAACTAGAGAGATAGCTTGTATAGTGGTTAAGAGCTAGGACTCTAGAGCCCCTCTGCCTGAGTTCATACCCAGATTCTACTTATTGACCATGTGATCTCTTGTAAGTTATTTAACTGTGGTGCCTCAGTTTCCTCATCTGCAAGAGGAAGAAAATCGTAGTACTTACTATAAAGGATAATTGCCAGCATTAATTGAGTTAATGCAGCATATATAATAAGGACTTAGTAAGTGTTATTTATATCAAAATCAATTGTATCATCTGGGTACAGCAGAATGAATTCAATGTTTTGGGACTGTCAAGGCAAATTTCCCATCTAATAGTCAGCCTTCTATTCCAACTTAGAGATATTCATTTTCAGAAGCTAGCAAAAAGAGATGTAAATCCCACTGTCTGTTTCTTAAATAATTTTAAGGCCAGGAGATGTTTTTATAATCATGAACTGTGATCAGAAACCTCTGAACAACCCCCAAACAGCCCCCAAATCAAAAATATCAGCAAAGGAAAATGGAGAGAAATGGAAAACTGATTTATTCATTCCCAGTCAATAAAGAAAGCATGTAGTAACTGGATTGTAAATACCCCTGCAAAATGAGATTTATAAGACATAATACTGGAAGACAGATTTATCCCAGTTGAAAGTGCATTGCTGTTGAAGTGAGTTCCAGTGGAATTTATAAGATGAAGCCCTTGAAGGAGAACTCAGAAAACTTGGGGAGCCATGAGTTTTGCTAGGCACAAGTTAGATGTGCATTTTCAAAAAGGCCAAAGTGTTTTCTGAAAATATTGTGGGGAAAGGACAAAAACAACTCAGGCCAGGGCATCAACTTTGTTTAAAACTTCCTTTTACTCAGGACCAGGTTTGTAAATCAGAATTATGTGTCCAGTGAGGAAATGAGAAGTAAAACTATTTCCAAAAGAAAAAAAGAAAAGGAAAAGCAAGTGATTCATTTTGGCCTAAGTAATTGAAAATGCAGAAAGTCCAAGAGTCCCTGGGCTGCTTGGTTGTAAGCTTATTTGTTACTTTTGCTGTGGGTAGCAAATTTCCATGATGAGGACTTGGAAGATGAACCATCAGCCTCTAGAAACCTTCAAACTATTTGGTGAAATCAGTTCAAGCCCAACTCTGACTTCCTTTTCTCAGGGGCAGAATCCAAAGTGAAGCAGCAGAACCATGACTGTGTTCATTTTCTGTAAAAGAAAAAAAAATAAGAGGGAGGAAGGAAGGAAAGAACGAAAGAAAAAATGAAGGAGGTAGAGAAAAAGAAAAAAAATAGGTAAAAAATAAAAAAGAAGAAAAAACTGGAGCTAGAAGGTAGCTTTTCTGGAGGTATCAAGTCAGACTTCTAAGTCTTACACCAGTATGTCTGCTGGGCATTTTTCTTACCTTTGAGGACCAAGTCATATTTGGGTACAGGGCTCTAAGTGACTTTGACTCAAGCAAGAAGGAGAATGTGAACTTGTTAATGGCTCTGAAGTATTATATCTTTGAATAGTGCCACTAAACAGGCGAAGTCAGTGTCCATTTGCTTGGTGTCTAAATGTAACATCAGCAAGAGCCCAGGGAATGGGACCTTCTCGATTTCTCTGGGTTTTCCTACTAGGAAGCCCGAAAACATTGGATCATATCCGTCCTTTTTATAAAACACAGTAGAAAGAGCTAAATGACATAGGATAAAGTAGCACAATGGATGAAGAACACAAAGGAGGAAGATTTATTTTTTTCTGGTGTGGTCAATTGAGGAAGGTGTCTTGGGGAAGTGGCCTTGAAGCTGAGCCCTGGGATATAGTGTCAACTGAAATTGGTTAGCAAAGGAGCTGATGGAGCAAAGACAGAAAGAGAAGAGTAACTCAGGGCTCTCTGGTTAGTAAGAATATTTGTGAAAAATGTATGATAGCTCTGAAAAGTTAGACAAAGGTAGTAATTCTAATTACTTGTCTATTTCTAACACAAATGGAGATGAAAATTCCCTGGCCCTATCTGCCAGCACTTGATACACTGCTGCGGAGAGTGTAGTATTCAAACTTTATCCCAAAGATATAATTATTTTAAAATATACAAATATTAGACTCCTGGGATGGAAAGGGAGTAAAAGGATTGTCTACTATGACTCATTATTCTTTGGGTCACAGAGAGGTGAAGTGACTGGTTAAAAAGTCAGGGCTAGGGCTAGAGCCTTAGCCTCCCAACTCCAAATCCAAGGCTTTGCCCAGTATGTTACCCTGAAGTAGCTGGAGAGATCACTTGGTGAATATATGGAAGGAGCCATTTGTATGTTTATGATCCAAATGAGGACACTGAGAAACAGCTGTAAGACCAATGCCCAGTCATACTGCCACAGGGCACAGGACAAATTAAAAAGGGAATTGAACAATTCAGGCTTCGACATACACAGTTCATTTTTCCAAATGAGGTTTCACCCAGTCATGAATGAAATGGAAATATATTTTGTAAAAGTCAAAAAATTAAATGCTTTTTTTTTATGTGTGTGTTCAGGTTTTAATACTTGGGGATCACGTGAAGAAGAGAACGGTGATAATGTTTTGTTAGTTGGTAAGCTTTTGTCCTTTTTTAAAATGTTTAGAAAAAATTTTTTTAGAAACAAGGTCTCAACCCTGCTGCCCAGTCAGGAGGGCAGTTGTGCTGTTGTAACTCACTGAAACCTCAAATTCCTGGGCTCTACTAATCCTCCTCCCACAGCTTCCACACCACCACGCTCAGCTCTTTATTTTTATTTTTTTGTAGAGACAGGTCTTGCTATGTTGCCTAAGCTGCTCTTAAACTCCTGGTCTCAAGTGATCCTCTCACCTTGGCCTCTCAAAGTGGTATGATTACAGGTGCCCAGCAGCATTTGTTTTTTATTAACTGACCTTGGTTAATGTACAGAATCTTTGTCATATTCAACCAAGAGTCAGAGAGACCTAGCCTGATTTCCAGTACAGAATGTCTGGGGACAAGTTATGTTCTCATCATCTCTGTATCCCCAACAACGAGTGATGTGTGTCACACTTTGGCATTCAATGAAAGTTCATCATGGATACCCACACCCCTATACAATTTATTCTGATTTATTTATAACTCTCTTTCTTTCACAACTTGCCTAATTAAAACAATGGCCACCCAAATCCCAACTTGAGTGTCACTATACCATGTGATGGGATTTCCTGAAACATGCCTTGTGGTGGATGGGTCCCCCAGCTGGGTTTAAGGCCCCACTACAATACAGATTAGATAGCATTCCTTTTTTTTTAAGAACCAGTTTAACCAAGTGCAACTTCCGCTTTCCTAACCCAGGACTAAACAAGTCAGAGCTTTGGCTTTCTAATTTATCAGCCAGAAAATTATAGCAGCAAAGGTCTTGTGTATGGCCAGGGATTTTCCACACAGGGTGAGGGGGTTACTGGGGGGCCAGGCATAGCAGGTTTGCTATGTGACTCATAGTTTGGGCAGTCTTACTTGTGACTATGAAAAGGTCAAGCAGGGAAAAGCTTTTATTTCATCAAAATAAACTCAAAATTTAAAAGCTCTTCTTCATGTCACTGGAATTTTGAGCTCTCTTATAAAGTGATTAATCAGAAGAGGTATCAATTTGTATAAGTAAGAAATGAGAGATAACCAAAGAAACAGGAAAAAAGGCAACTTTAAAAGCACAAATAATTAAAAAATAAAGCAGAAGTGGCCAAAGAGATCTAATTTTAGTGTAGCACACAGATTTTCATAAGGAGAGTAACTTCTCTCTATAGCCTAATATTCATTACAGTTTACATTAGCAGAAAACAATACTTTCCATGTATGTGTTTCCGGTTACACTTTCATTCTGCAACTTATAATTATAGGTAAAAGCACATTAGAAAATCACTCAACTTGACTCTCATATATGAATTAGGAAAAGTATTAAATTCAGATAATTGAAAATGTTATACATCTGCATAAATTGTATATATAAGAACCTTTAATTGAAGAACTCTTATTTAAAATAACAAACATAACTAGATGGTTGTGAGGTTACTTCCAATTCTATGAGTTTAATGGCTTTAAATTATCTTGGGAATACACTCAGATATCATAGAAGTATAATTCACACATATCTAATTGCTTTTCACTCTTCCCAGCTAGCATTTTGGATTCATGTTCCACTTGTAAGGTGGTCATTTAGTCCTCTGCTTTTCTCCCTCTAATTAGGTGGCAACCTCCTCATGGCCTGGTCTCAGCCTTCTAGTGCTTCCTCTACGGTTCTTTACCCAGTAGGCTGAAATGAGGATTAATGGAGCAAAGGCAATGGATTCTTTGATTCGGACCAAAAGGGCTGACCCTTACCTTTGAGGTCTGGAATGCTTCTCTGACAAGTCTTGATTTGACTTCTGGTCTCATGCCAACACATGAGAATAAAATATAGCAGGTGTTCAAGAAGTGTGCAATGAGAAGATAACACAAGGAAAGGGCCATAGATTGTTCTCAGCTGGGAGATAGAGGGAGGAAGCTCTGGGCCCTTTTGGAAGGATGAGAATTTGATTGATTTTCATTTCTTTAATGAAGGCCAAGTAGGTTCTGAAGACATCTCTGGATAACATGGTAGAATGGCAGGTAGGGTGTGAGCTACGGCCATGCCTGTGGGACAAACCCACAGTTCAGATGCTATTCAGTGTAGTATCTGCTCTTTGTCTTATTTCCTTTTATTGACTTAGAGGAAAGAGATGATGGAGGCTTCTGGGTGGATTTTACAGTGATCTGTTGACTCAACACAGAATGTTAATGCTGGAAGTCTGCAGAGCTGAGGAAACTGAGACCAGAGAGAAATTAATCAGCAACTCGGAGCAAGAACTCTGATATTTGGACTTTCTCTGATTTCAGTGTTCTTTTCTCCATCCTACTCCAAGAAGTCTCTGCTTGTCCTTAATCTTCTTCCTGTTTTCCTCCCATCTAGGCTTTCTTTTCTTTTCTCTTTCTTAAAACATAGCATTAAAAACGTACTCCATTTTTTTTTATTGTTTTGTTTTTTCTTGCTCTAGCTCTTCTAGGGGATAAGCTCATTCAATTTACCTGCAATTTAGATCATGAATAACCATCCCTCTTAGATTAGACAAGTCTCATCAGAGGTCACTCTGGTCTACATTTTCCTCTGGTGAAAATAAGTGCTCAGAAAGGCGACCCAGCTGTGGCGGGGAAGAGGAACACTAGGGACTCCCATGACTGTGATGTATGATGATATTTCTGAAGAAAGTCAAAATCATTTAGAAACCAGGTTTTGATGGATTGCAGGAAATGGCAGATTTGCAACCATTCCAGAATTCCCAGAGACTGATTGTCATTGGATGATGATAAGAATTTTAACTAGCATGTTATGGAACCAAGATCAAGGCCAGGACTCAGACAGAAATGTTCTTTTTGGGTCTTGTATTATATAGCATTTGCCTCTGGGAGAAGCACTTAGAATTATTTTTAACTTGCCAAAGACTCATTTTTACTTGTCTGCTGAGGCCAAGAATTAGTAGGAAAGAAAAGAAAAAAAAAGCCTACTGCCGAATAGATGGCCATTAATGTAGAGAATGTCAACCATCCCATCCCTTCCCTAAGGGGGTACTTTCTCCCAAGAAACACCCCACAACATGAAATCATTAACTTGGACACAAGGCTTCCAGGGAAAAGACCAACATTCCTTCCTATATCAAGGGGTCTCCATCCTTTAATAGCTACTACTATTATAGGAACACAGCTGGGCATTCTGACCACCTTCCATTTCTTGGTGGGGACCCAAAATATATCAGGATACAATGCAAGAATGTAATTGGGCTGGTTGGAAACATTTCCACATCATAGATTGTGATGTTGGAACAGTTGAGGATAAAGCCCATAACTAAAAGGAACCACAGTGAACAAAAGCCTGGTGAGGAGCCTGGCACCCAATGATTTTTCCTTTTGACTCCTTGAATAACCCAGTCCCTGAAACTCTCATTATATCATTATGAGAGTGTCAGTGATCTTCGCCATCTCCTTTGTAAGCTCTTCTCCATCTGCCTCTCTGTCAAATACGGGTTGGGTGTGTAGCACACACTCCAAACATATGTTTTAAATTGATTTCTTTCTTTCGGGTAGTAAACCCAAAGATAGGATTTTGTAGAAATAGAACCAGGTCTTCCCCTTCCACAGTTATTAAATTATTCAAAGCATGAGATATTTTTACAAAAGCCTGTAGTGTTTTAATAAGGCCAGCTATTTAGGAAGTGGTGACAATGTGCAATCTGCAAAAAGGGGAAGCCTCAGAGATGCTGTGGTAATAATGCAGTTACTTAAAGAACATTTAAACTACAAATATCTCTGTGGTTTTTTATTTGGTTCCATGCGACAGTCACTCTGAGAAATTTCTCAAACCTTGGCTAATCACTTTTAAAATGCAAGGATTAGCAAATGATTCTACTTCCCCAAATGCTCTGGTCCTTTTAACTCGCCACTTTTTCATATGTGGTAAAGGTAAGCAATTCAATGTCAACATGAACTACTGAGGAAAACTGAGAAAATTTTAGTTGGTGGGGGAAAAAATAGCTGTGACTCTGAAGTTGTGGGAAAGGTCCACCTCTTGGTGGAGAAAATAGCTAAAATGTAGTGAGGATATAGGAGAGCTGCATGTATTGAAGGCCAAAGGTTTGATCCATGGAATTAGTGGGATGTGCTTGGTTTGTGTGAGTGGAGAGAACACACTTGCTTCAGGGCACTGGTCCCCAGTGCTCCAGAGTGTGCTGAATCACATTAAATCAAGGAACTGCAAGTGTGTGTGTGCTTGTGTGCGTTAGCTTCATTTGGAATGACACTTGCTCTTCTTTGTTTTTAAATTTCAGATTTCTATGAGAGTACAAATGTTTAGGTTACATGGTTTTCCCTTCTAAGGTAAGTTCAAGTTGTACTTGAACCCTTCACCCAGGAGCTGTGCTTAACACCCTCATATTGTGCACATTAGGTGGGATCCCACCAATTGCCATCCCTCCTTCCCCCTCCCCCTTCTTCGTTTCTCCTCCTCCTTGCTAGACTGCACTTGTCTTTTTTTATGGGGTGTAGTTGTTTCTGTATTGCTTCCATATTAGTATAGAGTACATTGGATACTGATTTTCCTATTATTGTGAGACTTTACTAAGAAGAATGACACTTGCTCCTGTTAGTGCCTCATCATTTGGCTAACCACTGACCTAATGTGGAAATCTGAGGTACAATCTTATGTCTCCAGTGAGTGCTAGGGTGATAGAACATGTGGATTCTGCTGACTTTCTCTGGGAGCTGGAGTTATGTCCATGGACTGGGAGAAACATTGCTATGTATCACAATGTGGCATCACTGTGATAACCCTACCCTCAAGGGTGTTGTGAGAAAAAGTGATAAAGTGTTTAACTGGGTTGGGACCATAGCTTTCTGAGCTCTGTGTTTGACCTGTAGAGGAGTGATGCAGTGATTCTCCTGGTCTCACCTTGGTGCTCTTATTGAACTGTTTCCTGAGTGTTAGTCTTGTTTAATTGACAGTTTTGTGAGAAACTTTATGTTTCAACAATTTATGTCACTTCTTTCTAAAATCTTTCTCTTGTACCTAGTATTGTACAGAAAAGGTGCTTAAGATGCACTTGACAAATTATTGAAAAAAAGCTTTAGATTAGAGTTTCCCTAATTCCTATAGTCTCATAAACTTACTCCCCAAAGAGTCTGTGTTTGGGTACACTCACTATGCCTTTAGGCCTATCTCTACAATCCTGTCTTTTCAGAGGTACCCCAGGGCAATCCTTCCACCATCTACTATGGTTGATTTACATCCCTGTGCCTAGTGTGGTGGGCTGCAGCTAGTAAATCAGACCCTTAAAATCAGATTCCAGAACTCTGACCTTGATGACCTAAGGAACCATGTCCACTGACATGATTGAATACATTTCTGTAGAACTCATTTTGATAATGATTATAGTTGACCTATTTAATGCGCTATGGTCCCAATCCAGTTAAACACTTTATCACTTTTTCTCACAACACCCTTGAGGGTAGGTATGAGCATTCCTATTTTACAAGTGAGGAAATTGGGTCTCTGAAAGACTTAGTCACTAACTGAGGGTCATAGAGCCGGTTAAGTGGCAGAACTGGGATTTGAATTCCTGTCTCCATGGCTCCAGGCAGGGGTGGGAAACCAGCAGCTTTGGGTCCACTTGTGGCCTTCTGCATCTCTGAGTGTGGCCTTTTGACTGAATCCAAAGTTTACAGAACAAAAGTTAAGAAAGGGATCTATTCTGTGAAATTTGAATTTGATCGAGGGGCCACCATATGAAGGGCCATATGTCACCTTGAGGCCACAGGTTCCTCATAATAATTGGCACAGCTCATGTTCCTGCCACCAAAGACACCACTGCTCTAAAAACAAGAAAAGAGAAATAAAAGAAAGCTGTAGATACACAAATGCAATGCTGATTTGACAGATTGGATTTGAAGAATTATTCTGAAAGGCCTAATGGCTGACTATTAAAACTCCTTTTATGAATTTGGGGCTTTTAATTTTATGAGCAGGTATCTCTTCTGCTATCTTGTTTTATCTTCACATAATCCTGTCACATATAAGCTTACGCCATTTTGATTCCAGACACAGATGCTAAAAATGAGATCACGAAAAGGTAAATATTAATTGCTTGCTCAAGGTCATCTGCTGGGAAGTGGCAGAACTAGTGACCTCATTCTGGTCTTCTCACTCTTTGTCATTTCATAAATAACTCTCTGTGTAAGACACTTGGCTGGAGTACCTAAAGACTGGTGAGAGTCCATGGTGAGCTTTCAGTGGACATTCTATAAAACCAATGGAGAAGCCACCGGGGTCCTCTGAGGCCCGCATTTCCCCCATCCTGTACTCTGTTTATGACTTTAATGTGACTCTTGGGTTTCTCTCCTCTGTGGAGACAATTCATAGAATCATTCTGCACAGATATGGAAATCATGTATTTTGAGGGCTTGCAGTTCAAATAGCTTCAACATTTCTCTAAGTTGCAGCTTTAGATTCCTTTGTTGGGATGACATCTTTGACAAACAAGAGGCTTCTAAGTGACTTGGAATATAAACAGGCTCCAGGATAGTTTTCACAACTGTATCTTAGCTGATAATTTGCATACCTGGCAGCCTGAGCTAGCTAGTGGTCCCCTCCCCTCCTCCATTTCCAGGAGACTTTAAATGGAATCTGGGGAGGCTGCGTGGACTATTGACTTCCACTTAACAGTGGGTGGCAGGAACTCAGAATTTTAATCCCAGACCTGCCTGCTACTAATTTCCTGGATGGCTTTTGGTCCATCCATTAATCTCTCTCTATCACTGTTTCTTTCTCTGGAGGAGAAAACAAGAATAATGGGATGTTTTATGCATTAACACATTTATGATCCTAATGCGCTCTGTAAAAGCATAGCTTTCTGGAAATGCTCAGTGGTGGAAGGTAAATCAAAAGAAGTCTATTTTCTTGCTCTTTAATATGACATAGTGATGGAATCTATCTTCTTTTTCTTTCTTTTTTTTTTTTTTTGACTGCCATAGTTAGAAACTAGAACTGATATGGAGTAAAGAACTGAGTGGTTTGTGAAAAGCACTTTATTTTCACATGCTCAGCCCTGAGTTATGTAATGATAATCACAAAGGTACCTTAAAATAAGGATGAGTACATTAAGGGATTCTTCTATCAGGACTAATAAAATTAAAATTTCATACTTTCTCAAGAGGAGCATTTTCATTAGTCCATGGTGGATGTGAAGCTGAAACTGGTCTCATTAGGACTTTGGTTGGAAGTACTTATTTTTTTATACAATACAACATTTTGGTTATGAATTTTACAAATATTTTACTTCATCTGCATGACTTATATGAAACCAGGGAGGACAAAATAACCTCCAAGATGTCACTGTGGATAAAATGCATTGCATATTCTCTAAGAAATGTCCTTGTCTATTTTGCCTCTATAAATTTTTCAGCCTCTTAGGAAGAGATGGGAAAGCTCTAAAGAGAACTCATATCATGTATACAATGACCCCATGCAAGGTAGAATTCAAATGGTTCAGTTATAAAATTGCAATTCAGTCCAGTTTCATTTTTAAAAAAGTTATTCTAACAGCTTAAATATGTTGGTTTGTTTTTACCCTTGGCATTTTCTTTATTCAGGGATTATTGCTTTTAACAATAGAACTGGGAAAATAAGTAAATAACCAAAATGAGTTCATTTTTAAAGAAACAATTCAGCTCTATAGGTTTTTTACTTGTAAGGTAAAATAATAATATCTGCCTTTTCAAAGAATTACCAGTCCACATAATCAAAGTGGACCATGTGGTTACATGAGAAATATAATCTAAAGTCATCTGGGGAAAGCTTTGAGCAGGAAAAGTTGTTCCAAAACAGATCATTTTGCTTTACCAAGTGTTTACATTGTGCCTCCAAAAATTTCCAGTATTAGACAATGATATGGAGGGTTTCTGTCAATAGACATGGATTTTGCATCAGGTGGGAATTTTGCAGTATGTGAAATGTAGCACATGCAAGGGCTTTCCTGGAATTCATTTTTGGGCCTCCTCTGTCTATCTCTCTATGAATTACTTATAATCAGTATAGTCAAGATTTGGGAGGATAATGCCAATGGGAACTCACACACAGTTTACCACAAAGCTCTTCAATGAGAGGCAGAACAATGCAGAGATCATGCTGCTCAGAACCGATCCAGTGATAGATTCCCCATGTAACTTCCAACTGAAAATGTCCTCTTAAAACTGTGTTTCTGGTAATTGTGGTCTAGATTGTTCAGATCTACCTGATTATGAAAAATAATAAAAATGCTGAATAAAATTTTTATTTTAAAATTACTGTTTTTGCGATCCAAAAATTTAATAGGAAATTTCATGTCAACTCGTAGATGACAGTTGGTATTTAGAAAGGTAGGAGGACTGTTGGGATATATGGATTTTTATGCAGCATACTTAGATTTTGGGTCAGTGGTTCAGTGGAGTATGGGGGACAAAAGTCAATGCCCCAGACATGCTGAAGATAAAATGTTTTATGGGGTGTTCTTTCTAATGTAGTTGGGATCCAAAGAACTTGGGGATGAACCAAAACTTAACCCACCTTAAGGTGGGGGATATAGAAAAGACTTCATCAGTGGTGAGCAGAGCAGAAGAAGAGAAGAAAATGTGGAAACCTCTCCACCCATGAGATGGCTACAGACTAATGTAGCTTTGTATCCTGAATATCTATAATATAATATTGGTAAATCCTGGAACCTCAAACTTTAGTTTGAGATAGTCTTTGCTTAAAAATTCCTTAGATGCATGGCAGAAGCAAGTACAAAAGGTCTTGGGGAGGGAATTAGTCATTCTGGGTTGCAGAATGTTTTTCAAAGGCATTCTTCATAGCACATACTGAAAGATAACTAGACACCCAAGTAAATAAGGCAATGTGAGTGAGAAAAAACAACAGACAACAGGTTTGCACTATCAGGCCTAGATTATAAAAGAAGCAACTTTGCCAAGTTTAAAATAGTAAACAAACAAAAAAACTTGAAAATATCTATAGGAAATAGAGAAACATAAAAAATAACAGAGAATAGATTTAGGGATTTGAGTTCTCATAATGTAACTACGACCTGGAGAAGAATATAAATCACATTACTTCTTATCTGGTAGCTTCTTTTCTGATTCTGATCAGAAATGTAATTTTCAACATGGTCAGTGCCTATATAAACCTCCAGGAATAAGGTAATAGGGTATGTCTCCTTTATCCTGTCTGCAATGTCGTTACTAAAGTCAGTGGAAATAAGCACTTGCTACCTTTTCTCACATAATATAAACCTCCAAACAAATAAAAACAAACCAAGCTTATTTTAGCTGTTTCCAGCACATAGTAAGTGGATATATAAATAATAATTAATGTTTTTTTCACCATAAAGGATTTTCTTTAATACTTATAAACAGAGGAGGACTCTGTGCCATGGATTACGCAACCTTTTAAGACAGTCTTTTCAAAAATTTATAAGGCTAAGTTCTATGTTTCTATCATTGAACAATCCATCTTCCTTTAACTATTAGCTGTCTCTACTCCTGGCTGTTTTTTGAACATTTATATCAGGGCACATTGTCTGAGCATGTCTGTGCGTATATGTGTATATAAATGTATGTATGTGGCAAGTGATGAATGTATTTGAACATGAGTAGAAATGATGTATAACAGTGTACCTGAGTACAGTGTGAGTGTGTGTGTGTGTGGTGTGATGCTATACCCTTTGTATTTCTGAAATAAATGCATGGAGTCATAAATCAAGACTTCCTTCTTTTCTGAGTTCTAGACTTGCTGCTGACAGCTTTTTGTAACTAAGTTCCCCTAAACACACACAAACACACCACAGAAGAAAGAAGACCTGGAAGGCTAGGCTCAATTCCTTCAAGTTTATGAGAAAATTGCTTCAATTTATAGAAAAATTTTCTTAAAGCTTTCATGAGCCAAATACAAGGACTATGAAAAGTGATGTTTACAGGGTCCCTTGATACGGTGATCCCTGAAATTTCTGTGATGAATAAAACAGACAGATTAAGAACTTGCACTGTCACTACCAGGAACAACCGTAAAGAATCATACCATGTGTGTCTGTGTGTGACGTGTACGTGGTGTGGTGTGTGTGGTGGTGGCATTTAATGTATGTGCAGACATGTATGTATGTGTGTTGTGAGTGTATGCACTGTGATGATACAAGTGTGTTAAGTACGGGTGGTGTGTTTGTATGTGTGTATGGCAGCAGCAAGTGTGTGTGATGTGTATGTGTAATGTGGTGTATATACATACATATATATATATATATATATGCATATGTGCATGCTGCAGCCTTTAAGCCAGTGGTTCTCAACCTTCCTAATGTCATGACCCTTTAATACAGTTCCTCATGTTGTGGTGACCCCCAACCATAAAATTATTTTCGTTGCTACTTCATAACTGTAATTTTGCTACTGTTATAAATCGTAATGTAAATATCTGATATGCAGGATGTATTTAGCGACCCCTGTGAAAGGATCATTTGACCCCCAAAGGGGTCATAACCCACACGTTGAGAATTGCTGCTTTAGGCTGTATTAGGAAGCAATGGCTTTGGGCTTCTGGATATGCCCAGATCCCTCTTACTTTGTCAATTCTTAAGTAGAGTTCTGTCAACATGATAGATACAGTTGTGTGTTGCAGTCCTTGAATTGTAAAGTCATAACAAAAAATAATTTATAAGTAAAATAGAAAGCATTGGGAAAATAAAGAGTGATTTTAATAATAGTTAGAATTTTTTAAGTAATTTTTTTAGAAGCATAATTTGGACACCCTTCGATAAAGCTACGAAGGGTCTTTTTGGTGAAGAGTAGTTGTTCTCAACGATGCTCTAATACCAGTGTCTAGCAAATTTCTAGCACAATTTTGGAGCTCCATAAATATTTCTTGAATAAATACGTGAATGAAGACATTGGAGTAAAATGATAAAGAATAGAGAGCTAATCTTGCACAAGATACTTAAGCTCCCTGTATCCAAGATTTATTATCTGTGAAATGGGAAATAAGAATAATACCTACCTCCTGCAGATGTGAGAATTGCCTGAGTTAGTACAGGTAAAATCCTAAGTACAGTGCCTGGTATATAGAAAATAACAATGTAAACACAGTAATTGTGGTTAAGGCAATTGCTTCCATTCTCCATAAATAAGAGACTTAAGGACCAAAAACGTTTTGATCTTCAGATTACACATATAATTATATCTTTAAGAAATGATCAGGTTGAGCTAGACAATATTTGCCTCTTCTTACTCTGTCTCATTTTGGGATAATCTCTGCAGATAGAAAAAATGTAGAAGTTGTGTCCAAGTAAGTCTCTAACAGCTTGCATAGAGTCAAACCCTATGGCCTTAGGTGAGGGCTTCCTGGGAAGTCCCTGATGGGCAGGATAGCCCTCTTTCTGGTCAGCTTTCCAAATTTCTTTAATTTTGGTAACCTACTGTGCAGAGCTCCCCTGTAATCAGGGAAGAAAATGATTTTCATCTGCCTGGAAGGAGTGGGGTAACCTGAACAAATCAATCTTGTGGCCATCACATTCTCTGCTGCAGGAGCAATTATTCATTTCTTTTCCTAGGTGATTGTTGAGGAGCTGAGAATAGCAGGCATGGAGTGAACTGGATTGACGTGAACAGAGTGGGAGAGCTTGGGGGAAGTGCAGACTCCTCCTTTCCTCCCTCTGCATCAGGTTGGCCTCTAGTGGCTCACCAGCAGCTGACAGACAGCTCAATCATTTCCTTGGGGCCAGCAGACCAGCTGGCTTTGACATTAGTGCTCAGGCCCTGACTGACAGGGGACTTGTCCTTGGCTGTGCCCCGGAGGCCTCTGAGAGTCTATTCAAACTCCTCCTTTAGTCTGTTGATTTACTGTCCCTGTTGGTCGGTTGTTGATCCATTTTTCTTCTCCGTTTGCTCACAGGGCACCCCAAACCATCCTTTAGTAATATATTTGGTTTATGATTTCCTCAGGAGCTGAGGAAGAAAAACAACCTTGGTAGAGCACCTGTTGGATTTTAATGTGAACAGGGCCTTTCGGCCATGAAGGCACAGAACAAAAGACCATGCAGGTCCCAGGGCCATATGGAGCTCACATTATTCTACCAGGATACCAGCAGAAGCTGAATTAGGTCTCTTTGAAATATATTTGTTGTTTTATTTACAGCTCCATTTGGACCCTGCTGCCTCTAAGTCTGAGTTTGGCCAATTCACCATTGCAGAATATGATTCCAAACAGCAAACAGCAGGGATACAGTGTTGACCCTGAAGCAGCCAGTGCACTACTGATGGGCAGGGGCCCTGCTCCAGCACGGCTGAGGTTTAAGGGCAGAGGAATCCGGTTCATTACTGACTGCCTCACAGACACAAAAATTGGATCATATGTCCCTTGCCCAAGGCTTTAGAGACACTCAGCTTGTCCTGAAGGATGTCAGTCCAAGAGAAATGAAGTCTTCTCTGACTCTCCTTCTAACTTCTTTTTCTATCAGACATTTGTAGAGGGTTGTTTGGAATGAATCTTCTCATGGAATACATTTGATTTGTAGTCTGCACTGGACTATTTAGGGAGTGAGCAGTATGAACTATTGACCTACAGTATGCAAAGCAAAGCAGTGTCTGATCATTTGGCTTAGGGATACATTTTAAGGTCTATATAAGTCTCAGTCTCTCTCTTTATCTCTCATTCAGTTTTCTTGAATTTAAAGTAACAACTGAAAGTAAGAAAGAAGGGTTGGATGCAGTTATTGTGTTAGTGCCTTAATACATGTCTTAGTATTTCTTGCAAAAAAAAAAAAAAAAAAAAAAGAAAGAAGGGTTAGAGCATAGAGAAAAAGAGCTATAGCAAATGTGTATCATTTTAAAACATGTGCATGTGGGGCACAGGTGAATGTGTATAAAGGGTCTTCTGGCCTGTGATATCTGATCTCTGGGTTGAGCACTTATCCCAGTGGTTCTCAAAATGTGTTCCCCAGACCAACAGCAACAAGGTCAGCATTACCTGGAAATGTGATGAATGCACATTTTCAGGCCCTAGCTCAGATCCACTGAAATGGAGACAGGGTGGAGATGAGGCCAAGTGATCTGTTTTATCATGCCCTCTAGGTGATTCCCACGCAAGTTTAAGGACAACTGATCCACACCGGTGATATTTTCTTAATCATCTCTTTAATTTTGACTGTGGAGGAGAATCTTAGCTAGGGAGAAAGAAGTATCATGTTTAGGGTAGAAGATGACCTTTGGGATAGAGAAGACAATGATGCCAAGCATTTTCCAAAGGAATAAAATAAGAAAAGTATAAGCTGTATAAAAGTACTTCTGACTGCATTGATCCTGGCAAATGAAGGGTGCTCTTTCTTCATTTCTGAAAAACAACAATAGTATTATCTATCTTATTCACAGCAGCAGGGAACTCCAAAGGCTCACTTTTGAGATGTATTCCAAAGGTCATCTTCCTCTAATGGAACTGTGAAGTAGAGTGAAGGCAAACTTCTATCAAGGCTGTGACTTCTGTGGCGTAGATGTTGACAACAAGGTGGGGTGTTCTACCTCAAAGCATAATGCCATCATGCCCACTGAAAGCTACAGTCCAAGCTATTTCAGCTCTTACACTCCTATGCAAAGTTGTATATGGTAGCATCTTAGGACTAAATAAAACTACCTTAATCTCCTGACAGGTCCTTTAACAATGGCAGATGTGCTGGGGGGGGCATTATGGAACTTTAACTGAGTGGTCTTAATATGTGTGGAAGTTCCTGGCCCTTACAACTCTGCCATCAGATGACTTTGTAACCTTGGGTATTTACTGGGTCTTTGTTTCCTTATCTATAAAATGGAGAGATTGAACGAGAGAACCTATAAGATCCTTGGACAGTTTATGATTATCCTATTTATCCTAAAGTCCATGAGTCAGTTAATTGGAGGAAAATGATCTCTCTATGTGAAAATTAAGTCTCTTTATGAACTTGAACATGCAAAATTGACACTTATACTTGGAATACTTAATTTAGGCTCTGGTGGGTTCAATAAGTGTTTATAAGAAATAGATTCACAAGCATCCAGGTTACCAATGTCATTTTAATGTATATATTGCCAATAGTAGTTATTATAGAGTATACTAAAGAAGGATGCACTTATAAGAGTTGCTTTAATCAGAATCCAGATACCATACGTCAACACAATAGCAGGGTTAGTCTGAGGAAGAGGGAAGTTTCTACCTGGGGCAGTGATGCCAAGTCTAACTTTCTCCCATGCTTAAGAGAGAAGGGTTGGAAGGCATCCTGGTGAGGTCTTCCTTTTGGGTGTCTACACAATGGCCTGCAGGTGCTAATCAACACATCTGCATGTCCTGTCAACACAGACCCCTACAACTTTTAATAATCTCCGGCTGAAGGGATTCTAGGTCCTGGGAGAATGCTGCCCTCTTAACATCTGGGAAGAATCTCAACTTTAATACCAGATCCAAAAGACTCACCCTTAGGAAACCATCAGGTACTAAATGTGCGTTACTGAGAGGCTCTAGGCTTTGCCAGAGTTTAACATTCAAGTCTTGGAGTTCCAAATCTAGGCTTAGTTCTGTGATTCATTCTCTGCAGTTACCCAACCATGGCTCATAGTTGTTTTGTGAAACTCAACGAAGAAAACCAAAGGCTCTATGTGCATATATCAGCTGGAAAGTCTAAAGGACAAAAGTTGCTTCTAAGATCAGATGGGAGAAAAAAAGAGAGAAAGAGTAAGAGGGATTTGGGGGCAGATGGGGATGGAAGTAGATAGAGAGAGGTTGCGCATGTGCATGTGTGCAAGACAGAGAGAAAAAGGATAGTGAGAGAGGAGGTGGAGAGGAGAGAGAGAGAGAGAAAGAGAGAGAGAGAGAGAGAGAAATGCACCATGCCAATTCAAGATTAGTGGGCGAGTGTAGCTGGAAAATTTTCAGGTTCTTTATTGGGCTCAGGAGATAACCCCTTTAAAAATTCCATTTCATTTTGTGTTTGCCTGTGATTAGTGACTACTGAAAAGTAGGTCAATATTAGTATGGGTGCATGTACATGTGTATTTCCTGGAGAAAGTTCAGCTTTGTTGATCTACTGTTGTTACCTGGGCTAGTTTGCCAGGGTTACCTGTGCTAGTTTGCTAGGGTTTCAGTATTACAGACTGGGTGATATAAATGCCAGAAATTTATTGTTTTATAGTTCTGGAGGTCAAAAGTGTGAGATCAATGTATTGGCTAGGTTTGTGCCTTCTGAGGGCTGTGAGGAAGAATCTGTTTTGGTCTTTATCTAGCTTCAGAGCGTTTACTAGCAACTTTGGCCTTCCTTGCCTTGTAGAAATGTCATTGCATTCTCTGTTTTAATGTTTGTGTGTCACTCTCCCCTTGTGCATGCCTTTTTCTCCGTCCAAATTTTCCCTTTTTGTAAACACAGTCATACAAGAGAAGAAGCTAACCTAATGATATAATTTTAACTTGTTCATCTCTGTGGAGATCATATCTCTAAATAAGATCACATTCAAAGATACTGTAAGTTAGGATTTCAACCTAGGAATTTTGGCGCACCCAATTCAACCCATAACATCCCCTTTCCATATCATCTTCAGTACATTGTAGTGATCACACAGCTTGCTTCTGATAGGTCTGTGCTGTTACTGGAAAGGACTTCTATCTATCTCATTTAGGTTTATCATGAGCTGAATAGGTGAAGCAGATTGTATTTTTCAAAAACCTGATGTGTTTCTTTCCCCAGATATTCATCTGCCGATCTCCATCAAAGGGTGGAATCTAATTCCTCTCCTCCCCAGTCATCACTGTTCTTAGTGACTCAATAGAGTGCAGCACAAATTATGTTCTGGAAACTTCTCAGACTAGATCCTGTGAGAAGTCTTGCAGCTTCCACCTGGATCTCTTGGTGTATTGGCTTAGTCTAGAAATGTTCTCTTTTGGATGCCCTCTGCTCATGAGGAAGCTCAAAGCTCCAATGGGAGGCTCATGAGAAGGGGAACCTAGACAACTTAGCCTATCTTGCAGTTCATAACCAGTATCAGCTGCCAGCCATCTGAGGGAGCCAACTGGAATGGCCTGCCCAGCATCCATTAGCATGCAGTTCCAGCTGATGTTCATTTAAACAAGCTCCTGAGAGATCCCCAAGAGAAAATCACAGAGCAGAGCCCTCATAAAACCACAGAACTCTGCTACAAATGACTTTCTGTAGGAGTATAAGAGCTGGAGCAGCTTAGAATGGAGCTTGCAGGAGGCATGACAACATGGATCTTTTGAGTTAAAACAGCCTCTCCCACCTTGCTGTCTGTATCTGTATGCTCTGAAAGAAGTAACAGCCTCATGAGAAGGATATTTTGATAGACTACTTTAATATTTTATGTAAAATTTTGCCATTTTTTTCACAGCTAATGAATCTTGGGCCTAGGCACCTCTGAGTCTTGGATTTAGGATCTGAACTCCACTCCAGAATGTGTTTCCATGTTTGTGAGAACCAGAAAAAGGCCTCAGTCTCTCTCTCTCTCCTCTCTCTTTTTTTAATTTCAGGAACTGTTTTATATAGAAACAAGAGATTTAAGAACTTTTAAAAATGAATATTTAACTATTTTTTTAAAGTAACATAGGTGAATTAAAAATATATGAATAACATAAGTTTTCTGCACATCCTTAAGAATTGAAAATGGGGAGGGAGAAAAAATTAAGGAAAAGTAGGAAGGAAAAGATGCTGGTGTGTGATACTTCTGAGTTTTATCAAACTTGAGTCATTTGGGGTGGAATTATCTGTGCTAGAAAATCCTTCTTGGGGGGATTTGTTTTCATTTTTTAAATTAATGGACTTAATTTTTTAAAAGCGCTTTTAGATTTACAGGAAAACTGAGCTGAGAGTTCCCATCTACTCCCACCCCCACCCCCAGTACACACACAATTTAATCTATTTTAATGTTTTACATTAATGAGGTGTATTTGCTACAACTGATGAATCTATACTGATGCCTTATCATTAACTGAAGTCCAGAGTTTACAACAGGATTCACCCTTCTAACTTTCCATTTTTGTATGTGTTCTAAGAGGGCAGAGATTCACAAAATACATTTACAGAGGAAATCCCGATACGGGGTTTCTAAATTCCTGAGCTGTGTAGTGGGAGGAACTATTAGATAATTTATACTTTAGATATAGAACATTAATCTCAGTTTAACAGCAGGCTTAGTGAAATAGCAACCTTTTTTTTTTTTTAAATATAAGGACTTAATTTATAATTTTCTTAGCAGGAGCATTAAATGGAGTGATATGCAATCATCAAATTACGTGTCTAGGAAGAATTATTATAATAATAAAGTGTGGTCCTTCTCTTAGATGGGGAGTTTATAATTTAGTCCCTTTAGCCTGAAGGGTGATAAACAAAATGAATAGCATGTCTTCTTGGTCTTGTATGGAAAGCACAAGGGGAGGAGACAGGAGGAAGAGAATGGAGAGCACAGAGAAGGGAAGATAGAGACCAGCCTTCACAATGGTCAGCAGTTTCGTAAACAGCAAAGTCCTAAATTAGAATATATAGCTATGATTTGTCTGTGAACACAGGTGGCAATGCATCTAGGCTAAGGAATGTCTGATGATGACTTTAATTGAAGCCAATTTTTCAATCATCTGTCACACCATGAAGTTAAACTAATCAAGAAAACAACTGACCAACTTATATTCGAGTCCTTCTTCATCAATGTACTTTTATTGAGCACTTAGTAAGCACAGTGTACTTCTTGGCTAGTCTTGGGAAGGCAATGGTTTCAAAAATACAGTCTCTGACCTCCTGGAGTTTATAGTCTAATAGGGTAAATTAGACCATAATCACACACAACACACACACAAATTATAAAGCTGGAACTCTGTTAAGTTCCTCAAAGAAGCATTTATGAAAATATATCATAAAGATATGAAATATAATCAAGGATTAAAGGGAAGATGTTTGTCATTATGAAGTAAAAATTGATCTCAGAATAAGGATTAGTAACATATAATTAGGGAAGGAAGGGAGAAAAGAGTGTTCTAGACAGAAGAACATTTTCAAGACCCTTTAGAGGGCCAGACATGGTGACTACGCCTGTAATTCTACCACTTTGGAAGGCTGAAGCAAGAGGATCACTAAGGCCAGGAGTTTGAGACTAGCTTGGGCAACATAGGAAGACTCTGCCTCTATAAAACTAAAAAAAAAAAAAATTAGCTGAGGGTGGTGGTGCACATTTGTAGTCCCAGATGCTTGAGAGGCTGAGGCAGGAGGATCATTTGAGCCCAGGAGTTCAAGGTTACAGAGCTATGATGAGGCTACTGGACTCCAGCCTGGGCAATAGAGAGAGACCCTCTCTTTTTTTTTTTTTTTTTTGAGACAGAGCCTCAAGCTGTTACCCTGGATAGTGCTGTGGCATCACAGCTCACAGCAACCTCCAATTCCTGGGCTCAAGTGCGTCTCTTGCCTCTGCCTCCCAAATAGCTGGGACTACAGGTGCTCGCCACAACGCCCGGCCATTTTTTGGTTGCAGCTGTCCTTGTTGTTTGGCGGGCCCGGGCTGGATTCGAACCCACCAGCTCAGGTGTACGTGGCTGCTGCCTTAGCCTGTTGAGCCACAGGTGCTGAGCCGAGAGACCCTTTCTTAAAAAACAAAAGGAAACAAAAAATCCAACTCTATGGTGTCATCAGAACCTGCTAGAAGTAGTCTCAGGCAGGCTGCTGGAATCGAAATCATTGCACCCCAATCTCCAGTTTCACCTTTTGCCTCCCTTCCTTCTTCTCTACAGTCTAATAATCTGGGGTTTTTAGCAGCAGGAAGTCATTCCTCTAAGTGGTCAAAGACAGTGTTCTTCCAAGCTTGTCAGAGGAAGAAAATGAGGCAGGAATGACTTTGCTCACTGTGTAAAAAATACATTAAGTTGAGGCAGCTAAACAAAATCTTTCCTTCAAGGTATAGCTCAGAAGCATGGACCACACCTGGAGATAAGGAAAGTGATGTGGAAAGGTCAAGTAGAATAGGGAGCAAGGAAGTCCTCAGGTGTCAGTTCCTTTTATTGACCTTAGGGGCAGAGAGGAATTACTCTGAATCCTTGGTTCATGGGACATTGTTATTATTGCCCTGGGCAAGGGTCCTGTCTTGCTTTGATATATGTAGGGTATGTCTAGATGTATTCAGTTATTTTTTCTGTTCACTTTATTTTGCATTTCCCAATGGCGCCTTCTAAAGTAGTGATATTTAATGGGTGTGCTATGGCTGGTGGGCCATGAGAAGATCTTAGGTGTGCCTCAAAATTATTAAAGATAATTAACTAAATTATTTTCAAAAGAAGTTCAAAGCATAGTAAGTAGACTCTTTCTACTCTTTTTATTGATCAACATAATTTAAAGTGTGCCACAGAAGTTTAGCTGTAAGTTCAAAGTGTGCTGTGGGATAAAAAAGGTTGAAATACACTTCTCCGAGGGATTTGTCATGCTTCCTTGAAATTGTCTATACCCTGGAATGGCGGTGTTTTCTCTTTGTATGTATGCATTTTTAAATTGTCATCAAAGTTATTGCACTATAGGTTTCATACTGTTTCTTAATTTTTTCTTAGCACAGCATGGATTTTAAGATCTATTCTTGTTGCCTCTGTACCAGATGCCATTCTAACTTCCACAGGGTTTCTGGGTAGGCATCCATCACATTCTGCTTTTCCATTCCTCACGTGATGAGTCCCTAGACTACCTCCTTATTCCTGATAATTACAAAAGCCTGGGACAAAGATCCTTCTCTGGTTCAGTCAGCACTTAGTCAAAGAAGCAGATGCGCTAAGAAGGGTATGAATGAGGATTTCTTATCAGGATTTGCACTTATGCAATTGTAGTAGCTAGAAAAATAAATAGTTTACACATTGTTGTTGCTTCTGTATTGGGTACGGGGCCTGAAGTCAGCAGAGCAGGCAGTGGGAAGGAAAGCTGGACAGGGAACAGGGGAGAGCTAGGACAAAAGGGAACCTGGAAGGATGACAGGTAGCACTAGTAGCACGACCTCCTGTGCTACCTGCAAGCTCCTTGATGGTGGGGTGACTGCAGAGGAAGCTGGAGCCTTTTGTCATGGAACTAAACACACCGGGCCCAGGAATCAGAGAAGGAGAAGAAGGTGACTTAGCAAAAGTTGGAGGAGCTGTAGGCCCAGCTGCTGCCCAGCAGATGCTCATGGCTGACCCAGGATGGAGAAGGGAAAGTAGAAAATCCGCAAGTACTGCTGGCCAACAAGATGAGCCAGCAGGTCAGTGACAGTGAGCATGAGCTAAGATAGTGCCTGAGGTCCTGCACCAACTCTCCAAAAGGAAAATATTATGTTTGCTTCTTGCCTTTTGTCTTCCAGATATTGCATGACATTCCCATGGCCCAGAGCAATTCAGAATTATACAGGGAATAGAATTCTAGGAAAAGTTGCTCTAGTTTAGTTGTCAACATGCAAATCCACAGTGCATGTCATTGCATGTGGTGGACCTGTGTGAGCAGCTTTTTAGGGTAGATTTCTCAGAGCGGACCTACTCAGTCACAGAGTGCATGCAGACTCACTCTGACTACAGTGCCACACTGCTCATCAGAAAGGCTGTCCTTGGGGCCTTGATTTTATAATTCCAGCACTTGGGAGGCCGAGGTTGGTGGATTACCTGAGTTGACAGGTTCAAGACTAGCCTGAGTCAGAGTGAGACCCCATCTCTAAAAAATAGCCCGACATTGTGTCGGATGCCTATAGTCCCAGCTACTTGGGAGGTTAAGGCAAGAGAATCGCTTGAACCCAAGATGTTGAGGTTGCTGTGAGATGTGACGCCATGGCACTCTACCAGGGTGACAAAGTGAGATTCTGCCTCGAAAGAAAGAAAGAAAGAAAGAAAGAAAGAAAGAAAGAAAGAAAGAAAGAAAGAAAGAAAGAAAGAAAGAGGAAAGGAAAGGAAAGGAAAGGAAAAGAAAAGAAAAAGAAAGAAAGAAAAGAAAGACAGAGAAAAGAAAGAAAGGAAAGAAAGAAGGAAGCAAGGAATCAACGAAGAGAAAGAAAGAAAGAAAGAAAGAAAGAAAGAAAGAAAGAAAGAAAGAAAGAAAGAAAGAAAGAA
>CAUYON010118015.1:0-22147 GCA_963573935.1 Arctocebus calabarensis
AAGTATCTCAAGAATGGAAGAAAAAGTATCCAATGTACTCAGCCCTACTGTGAAGCTAATTTATAGCTTTCATATGAAGGCTAAAACCCAGTTATAGCACAAGAAATGGGGAAAGTGGCAAGGGAGGGGAGGGGGGGAGGGAGGATGGGTGGAGGGAGGGTGATTGTTGGGATCACACCTACGGTGCATCTTAGAAGGGTACAGGTGAAAATTACTAAATGTAGAATATAAATGTTTTCATATAGTGTTAAATAGTTCAATGAAAATATTTCAGAATGTATATAAAGTCAGCACATTGTGCCCTATGATTGCACCAATGTACACAATTATAATTTAATAAAAATTTAAAAAAATACTTAGAAAATCCTAGAGATTCAACCACAAGGCTTCTATTACCAATGTTATTAATCCTCATGACACACATTAAATAGCTCCCCCCCACACCAGGTTCAGTGTTACAAAATATTCCCTGAATTTCAAAGTAGTTACATCTTCAAAGTATTCCTACTCTAGACTAAATTTATAGCTAGTCATTAATGCACTAAATGAAGTGCACTGAGTCCTTGACTGGCATCACAGGTCCTCCAGTCCTGCTAGGGATGTCCAGCAGCACCATACATGTCATAGTTATTTAAGACAACAGTGGCTGCCATTATTAAGAAAGATAAGTGAAATAATTCCCATCTTGCAATTATTACCTTAGATAAAGTGAGAACAGATTATAAGTGTATGTACGACACTGTACGGTTTTCATGCATTTATTTCTTATCTATATGTCTATTAAATGAATGAGACTGAGATGTGTAGAATTTTGTCACCCTTTGGGGAGGCAAAGAGTCCAGTGGTTAAGGAGTCACATGTACATTGTGTGATTCTAGGAAAGTTATCATTTTGGGGCTTTTATTCCTCGTTAAATTGGGATGGTAATAGTATCCATAACATGGATTTGTTGAGATTACTACATTAAATCGTACCTATTACGCACCTATCAGAATGTGGGAACACACACATACTCAGTGAGCATTAGCTACCTCTGATATTATCATCAACATGGTTTTATAATTACTATTAACTTTTGGTATGCCATACTGTCTTTTGAGTTAGCTCAGAATCCTGAGTTAACATAACTATGGATAAGGTCACAAAATAAAAAATATATCATTTTTTACTTTATCCTATATGATGACGAAAATACCATCAATTAATTAACTTCTTTCACAAAACTTAAAAAAATCATATCTATGGATTAAGGAATGTTGTAAGCACGGTTGCTATTGAAATGAATACAACTCTATCCCTGATAACAAAAATTTGTATTTTAGTGGGGAGGTAGTGAAAAACACACATAAATACCACAATATGTTTGATTTACTACATTAGAAATACGTGATACGCTTAGGGGTTCAATTTGTTTAAGGATAAAGGAGAAAGCGGTCAGTTCTCCAGCGGCAAAAGTCAGGACAAGAACTGGGAGAGGAAGGGAGGCTTGCAAACCTCTATGGAGTGGTTAAGTGCAGACGGGCATTCCCTGCCGTGGCAACAGTGCCAGCAGGACACAAGTTCCTGTACTGACAAGGGAGGAATGTATAGGGGGTTGGGGATGGTGATATGGCAACAGATGAGGCTGACTTGCTAAGGAGGACTGATTCATCCATCAGTAGATGACCTGTTACTGTTCACCCTGTCAGGCATGGGAGGTAGGTGCTGCAGAGACAGAGGTGGCCACTGCTGTGATGGACTTCCACTCTGATAATCATATTTTCCCTTTTCTATGGGAAATAGGTCTTCATTGAAGTGGGGGTGGACATGATCTGATTTTTACCATGAGAAGATCACTTGGGTAGCTGTGAAAAACTGTTTGAAGGGGGGAGTATTTGAGCACAGAGAAACTAGGAGAATAATAATCTCTTAGTCGAAATGAGAGGAGTTTTATGAAGACACTGGGAGTAAGGACAGAATGGAGAAACAAGCTCTTGTACAAACTTGGTAACTAGCCTGAATCTGTAAGCAATGGTGACTCACTGGTCCTCAGGGGTAAAAGAGAAGGTAAAATCTGAATAGTGCTGGGGAGACTGAAGCAGATGGACCAGTTGAGGCTTAGAAGGCAAGACTAGCCTGGGCAAGGCCCTGCCTCTAAAAAATTAAAATATAAATCTTCTGGGCCTGTTTCCCTCTAGTCTCAGCTACTTAGGAGGCTGAGGCTTGAGATTGCTTGAGGGCATGAGTTCAAGGCAATAGTGAGCTATGATCCTCTACAGCACTCTAGCCTGGATGACAGAGCAAGATCCTAGTCTCTTAATAAAAATAAAGAAAAAAAGAAACCCCCCAGAAATAGTTTGACTATATCCTTCTTATGCGGGAGGGATGCTTTCACTGATCTCGGTGTCTCACTCAGTTTTCCAAAGAAGCTGAAGCCTGGATGTTGAGCTGAGCTGCAGTGTGGTCTCCAAGGGAGTGATGTGTTTAAAGTGAGTGGTGGGGACGGGGAGTCGGGAAATGACTCAGGGATCTTAAGTAGGACTGGGCAATTTGGCCTTGTCCAAATACAGTCACTCCCATCACTCACTCATTCTAAACATACTTCCAGACTAAGCTTTAGAACCTACTCATTGATCCTGTGTGAGAGTGTCATTCCAAATTCTCCTTCACTCACCCAAAGTGGATAGACAGAAATAAATCTTCCACAAAGAAGCTTAACAGTGATAAGGGGGCATTATATTTACTCCTCTGGAGAAGACAATTTTCTCTGCATGTTCCTGTAACCCTGAGCATTCTCTCCCTCCCTCCCCACTTCTGCACAGATGCTGAGGTCTGAGGATTTTTGTAAGCCTCTCCCTATGGCTTGGCTCACTGTGCCTTTGGAGAAAGCACAGAAATACACTGCGGTGTCCTCCAGCTGTGAGTCTGAGATCTTGAGAGTAAAGGATTTGGCTGCTTTCTGGAAGTTCACAGAGAAGCGATTCTGTGTTGCATTTTCTTGCTCATAATATGCTTGCAGAATAACAAGAATCATCTGCCCACTGGGAGACTGTTTGTACCAGAGCAAATTATAAGATGTCGCACTAGTGTCATATGTGCAGTGCAGGTTCACTGTCCATTTTTCCCGCACAGATATCTCTGGTTGAGACTGAGTGACTGTCTGGGCCACACTAGATCCTGTGGGAAGAGGAGAGAAAGGGCTTCACTGGGTATCTTGTCAGAGAGAGGGACAGACAGACTCAGGAGCTGCTTCCCATCCCCACACACCTTTGCCTGATCCAGACTTCAGGCAAAATCTCACCCACAATAATTGGGGCCCATGAGGAGAATAGACCCTGTGCCATTATTCATCTTCCTTCCTACTTTCCAGCCCTGTAGGATACTAGTCAAAGCCAATACAAGTAAGTGCTTCCTTACCAAGACAGGTGAAGACCACGAGTGCCAACCCCCAGCCAGGGCATGTCATGCTGGCAGCTGCCTCCTGCAGGCTGAGCAGCCTCCTGTTCTGCCCTGGACCTTGTTATCAGCTGTGTAGTGATGTCACTGCTTCAGGGCAGGAAGTGGGAGGGTGTGTGCTGTGGCCTCTCTCAGAAAAGCTCATCAGGGCTCTGTCTTTTGCTTCAGAGAATAAAAGTGAGGCTATACAATGTCAAATAAAAAAAGATGTCAGAGTTGTAACTCATTCAGGGATGAAAATGAAGAGGTAGAAAGAGGTGGTAGGTTGTTTATGTAAAGATATAATTTGGAGAGGAGGATGAGTGGAGGAAAGCCGGGGAAAGTAAATGTGACTTTAATTTTCTCCATAAACTTCTCTGTCTTTCTCATCTCTACCTCTAAATCTCTCCCTCCCTCTGTCCTTCTCCCTTTATTTATTTTGCTTTCTTACTTCTTTTCTCCTTCCCTCCCTCCCTTTCTTTTCTTCTCTCTTTTCCTTTTTGCTCCTCTTTCCCTCTGTCCCTCTTTTTTTGGGTTTTATTTCTGTCCCCTCTGTCTGGGAGCCAATATCAAAAAGATAGTCTCTGAGTTGTGATAAAATCAGTTTTGGTTAAGTTATTTATTTGACCAAAATGTATTATTTTGAGAAATAATGACAATATTTCTCAACAACAATGAGATGACATTATTGATGTCATACTATTGTCATTAATGGTGACAAAATTGTAGAGGAATGGACACAATGCTTGCAAGAACAGTTACTGATTCTTATCACATTAAAAGGAAACGTGTCTCCTGGCAAGCCTAGAGATGTTTCATGACTTACAGGCAATCCCCCAAATAACTCAGTGTTCCAGAATGATATGAGATCAGTCACTCCTTAGTAAGCAGTTGTTAAACATTGATGCTTGGTGCTCCTTCATGGGGTTTGTGGGGAAAGAACACATGAGGAAAGAGCATGTGGCAATCCTTATGCACGCAGCCCACCTCTTGTGTATAACCTTAATAAATAGCCATTGTGGAAAGGGCTCAGGGCTCTCCTGCACTTCTGGTTAACCCACCTCTTGCAAGCTAGCACTTCAATCTGTGTCCTGCCTGGTTGATTCATTCCATGCTGGGAGGCGTAGCATCCCTGGCAGTGACAAAAAATCATAACAATAAATATAATAATATTCAGATAGTCTAGAGAACATCAAAACCAGAATTTTGAGACCTTATTGCACTGCAATTTGCTGAAGACTTTGTTGTTTTTAAAATAAAATAAACATGACAGTAAGTCCTATAAAATATGAACACTAAATTATTCATGGTAAAAATATACCTGTTAATGTACTCAATTTTTTACATTTTTAGTTTCTTACAATATCTTTTACCCAGGATGAGAAAACATGTATAAGCTGATACTGAAAGGGCACTGACTAAATTGAGAGAAGTAAAACAAAACTTATGGTGTCTAATTGTGGTTATATTTTCCATGGATTAAAAGAAAAAATTGTGAAAAAAAACACAACTGTGTTTATGCTCCATCAGGAAGCTCTGAAATAACTATTGTAGAAGCTCTCATCAGCACTAAATTGACTCCAAAAATTTAGTTTCTGATTATCCTCATTTTGTTTTGGAAAAAGTATTTTAAACAAAAGGTCATTTAAAAATCCTTACTCTGGCGCCTGTGGCTCAAGTGGCTAAGGCACCAGCCACATACACTTGAGCTGGCAGGTTCAAATCCAGCCTGGGCCCACTAAACAACAATGATGGCTGCAATCAAAAAATAGCTGGGCCTGGGCATTGTGGCAGGTGCCTGTTTCCAGCTTCTTGGAAGGTGGAGGCAGGACAATCACTTGAGCCCAGGAGTTGGAAGTTGCTGTGATGCTATGGCACTCTACCCAGGGCAAGAGCTTGAGGCTCTGTTTCAAAAAAAAAAAAAAAATCCTTACCCTGATTCATTAAAATTTTGCATTTCCAGAGGTAGTGAGTGGAATCTTATGTAACTCTATAATTGGAATTTCCCAGGTGGGTGTATGAATGGGACCCTGTTACCTATCTATTTCTGTCAGAGGAGCGGGTTCTCTGTAGCAGAGGTAGGTGGCTGAGCGTCCCCACTCAGAGAGATGTGCAGGCATTGGTGAGCTTCGAGCCCAGGCCAGACTGAGGCTGCTTAAATGCCCTGTGCTGCACAGCTTAATGTGATGACAGTGGGAGAAGGAGCACCCTCTCCATCCTTGTCTCATGAATTGAACTCCTAGATTTTGGTTTTGGATCCCTGAGAGTGAGATCCAACAGAAGGATTTGTATGTACACAGCTTATTGTTGGTGATTCTTGGGAACACTGGTAGGAAGGGAATCGGGGAGAGGTAGAAGCCAATGCAGGGTGTGCCATCCAGTTACCACTACAAGCAACTTGTCTTGAATCCAGCTGGGTAACTCTGGGAGACAGGATAGCACACCCTTTGAAGTCATCCCAAATGAGGCATGAAGAAGCTAGAGTAGTCATCTGTAGCCTCATTGTCTATCAGTGATCAAGGGCTGCTTTGGGGCACTGACTCTTTGGCATTTCTGTCTTGCCTTGCACACCCTCTATGTTGCTCTCAGGGCCAGAAAGTAGTCTGCAGAGCTACTGGGATTTTTCAGAGAGCAGCATTCAGTGTGTTGAGGTGACTGCCATGGGAATATGGATGGGGCACCGTCAGCATCTTTATACGTTATTAATTACCTTGCTGAGGTCTACTTGGGCTTTGTTAAAACCACTCAGTTCTTTTATTTTTTAGGAAAAAAAAAGATAACAGAAGGGTTAGTGGGAGAGGTTAAATTTGCTGTAGTTGATTCTCTGGGTGTAATACATAGTTAGTATCTTCTTCCAAATCATTCGTTCATGATTCTCTTCACCTCTAGCTAACACCTGTACTGGGCTAGATTTCTTTCCCGGGGTTGGGGAGGGGTAACATCAAGAAGCCCTTCAGCCTTGAGGCATCTAAGCCCCTGGCTATTCTCTACTCAGCCCATCCTTGCTATAAGTGCCTATTTACAGTAATCACTGGTATGAAAGTGCCGAAAATCATCTGAGGGAATTCTGAGTTGTACACACATTTTCCCCGCTCCTGCTGGATGATAACAACCTTGAAGTTTCATGACAGTCGGATCAATTCTCCCTGCCAGTGCAAGTAACTCCTTTCTTAACCTTGTGATCCCTAAATAACCAGGCAGAGTATGTAACTTTCGGTTTGGTAAAAACCTTTCTGTTTCCCTAGTAGAAAAATGCTCCTCACTTTTTTCCTCAAAGGGGAACAGGATGTCTAGTTCAGCAGAACCTACAGTCATGAGGTTAAGATGCATACGAGTGGGTCATTAAAGTGAGAGTGAAGGGAGAGAGTCCTATGTCCACCCCTAGGTGCCCAGCTTGGTGCCTTCATTATTTTTAAGAAGGACACAGGCTTATGTTGAAGAATAGCTTTTCACCTTCTCAGAGTGCATACCTAACCTGGTGCTGTAGCTCAGTTCTGAAGTGGTCACTCCAAAGTTCTATCTGGCCAGTAGTTTGTGGTTAATGCTTTATGTTTTAGGGTCAGTGTGTCCAATGAATATGCGCCCATTGTCACACACCCCTGCTACTAAGTGGGTCTGTGGGTACAAAGGAATGTGAGATCCTCTGATGATTGCCACAATTAATTAGATACCCAGAGTTAATACTGAATTCATGTGGGTACATGTTGCCCTATCAGGGGAACACAACCTCATACCCAGAATATATATTGATGATAAAAATAATTTCTAACATCTCTAGGGTGGAAGTGGTCCAGTATTATCAACTTGCTAACAAGTGGGTGGTTGGTATCCTTGTGGGATAATTCCATGTTGAAGGCTCATGGACTACTGCGGACCTGATGGATTAACAGAAGTAACTAAATTGGTCTTGGGGAGAGAAAACTCATGATTCTGGACTTATAGAGAGCTTTAATGATGTCCCCGGGGCTCAACTATTCAAGGGTGTATTCTTCAAGCATTGACATAGACAAGGACAGATATCCTCTGGCCGGCTAAAATCCTCTGGGCATATCATTTTCCACTCGGTCATTTCGCACTTCCTCAGTAGTGGTGCTCTCTTGCGGGTGTTAACATCGGACATGACGTTCCTGCACTCACTGCTCCATTATTCGTGGTCACTCTCAATGTGATTCATCCTCCTCCTGCTGCATCTGCTCAGGGTTCTGACCTTATAAAACAGGAGGATGCTGGGCACTTTTCAAAAAAGAGTCACTGTTTGAATCTCTGGTCATACTCTTTAACTTGTGCTCTAGCCAGATGGTTGAACGTTACTCCCTTTTAAGGAGGAACCAGCTTTTTTTTTTTTTTTAATTAAATCATAGCTGTGTACATTAATGCAGTTATGGGGTACAATGTGTTGGTTTTATATACACTTTGAAATACTTTCATCAAACTGAGAAACCAGCTTTTTAATCATCTGTGTTCTCTTTTTCACTCTTCCTTTATGAACTTTTACATTTTCCCTCAGATTTTGGTATTTGATCTTTTAAGTTAATCTTATCAAAATATGCTTTTTTAAATACAGAATTTGATGGTTATACCTTCAATTTTGTACTTTCTGTATCTTTGTAAAAGTCTACAAAGGAGTTCAAAGTCAAGAATTTTACTCTGCTCTTCCTCTGTTCTGTAGTGTTCTCTCCTTTTTGATCCCCAGCCTCAAGTTTTGAACTAGTTTTAACAAAATAAGGGCTTCATGCTGAGAAACAAAATATAATAAAGGGTATTTGAAAGCACCATCCCCCTGCACATGATCTTCAAATTTGGTGATGTTTGACATTACATTACAAAAAGGCCCCTCACATTTCTTTTTTGCTCTCAGCAAAGTTAGAGTCAGAGTGCCAGGGCTCTTATAAAACCCCCAGCAGAGTCAGGTCCCAGTGCAGGTGTCTGGGGGGCACTGTGGGCTGCTGCACAGAAGAGCAGGGTGGGGTCAGGGAGCTGGGACTCCTGGATGATCAGGGAGAAGTGCTGATCTCCTTTATTAAGCCTGGCTGTGGATCCCGCCCTGATATCCTCCCTCACATTTGATCACATTTGTGTCAGGGAGATGAGGCCTCCATGAGGGTCCCGCCTAAACCACTGGAGGAAATCAGAAGCACTGTCCTGTGTCACTGCAGTTCAGTGTGAAGCTATTGCCTTCCTACTTTCAGAGAAGGAGGACTCTGTCCCCCTGGTGGTTATCCATTTGCTCCTGCTCCTGAGGAATGAAAGATTTCCATACATAAACGGTTTAGTTTTGTTTTAGAATTTTCCTTTTCTGTTTTACATTCCTTAGAGACCCCAGTTTGTCCCTGGGATCCTGTTAGGTTTCAGGGCCAAGGCTGCCTCCTGCCCCCACTTTTCCTTGTTGCTTGTGCCTGCCCCCCCCACCCCCCACACCTCCCACCCTACCCCCACCCCCACCCCGTCAGCTGCACACACAGGAGGGAGGTGATCAGGGTGATCAGGGCACTTTCCATTCGTTCTTCTTCCTGGCGCCTCTGCTGCTTCAGTTTGGAGGCTGGGAATTGACCATGTTCAATGGGCCTACTTCACTGTCCTGGATACTTCTAGCTATTTTGGTTTGGAAGCCCTAGGAGATCTTCATTCTATTTTCACACCAATCAAAATGTCGTGGAAGAAGCCCAAAAGCCCATCAACCCACGAATGGATTAATAAATTGTGGTACATGTATACCATGGAATACTATGAATTAAGACCTTTTGCATTATTTGGATGGAACTGTAGACTGTTATCCTAAGTAAAGTATCTAAAGAATAGAAAAACAAATAATACATGTACTATCTGTTTAACTGGAACTAGCTACTGAGAAGACATGGGAGTCTTAATGAGAAGACACAGAGGGAAGAAAAGTTCAGTGTAAATCAAGCAGGAGAGAGGAGGAATGGGCAAACATCTACTTAACAGGGGGTACAAGGATCACTATCTGTGTGACGGGCAAACTTAACAACACAGACTCAAGCACAACCAAAACTGAACATGCTACAAAAAACATTTGCACCCCATAATATTTTGAAATTAGAGAAGCACAGTAAGCTTTTAAAAACAGATATTAATTCTATCTCTCAAGAAAGATAGACATGTTTTCCAAAATATATAAATATGACTCTGTGCGTGTTCATGTGCATTGTTGTGCTATGAAAGAATCTACACCAAAATGTACACGAAACTTATCTTTGACAGTGAAGTGGTATATTTGGGTGAGCTGGTGATGTGGTGCTCAATATTCAAGGAATTCTATTTCCCTAAATATGTTTTAATTATAAACTGGCATTGGATAATTTTTAAGAAGTTAAAATATGAATAATTCA
The DNA here is from genome assembly GCA_963573935.1 of Arctocebus calabarensis. Taxonomy (NCBI): domain Eukaryota; kingdom Metazoa; phylum Chordata; class Mammalia; order Primates; family Lorisidae; genus Arctocebus; species Arctocebus calabarensis. The sequence goes on from CAUYON010118015.1 coordinate 9,765, forward strand.
AAGGTGAATTTGATGACTTCTCCGACAAACTGAAAAAGGATAATTCAGACTTTCAAAAATGTGTGCTTCCAGAGGCAAAAGGGAATTTAACTTAAAGACACTCAGCAATGTTTAATTTCCAGTTCCAAGCACCAAAAGGGAATTAGGTAGGCCCTAGACAGTTACTTTCCTGTACATTAGTGGACAGCATAGTATCTTCCCTCTCCTTTGGTGGGTAACATTCCTCTTCTTCAGCACAGCGATTAGAGCTGTAGAGCTACACTGTCTAGCATGCTAGTCAATAGTACCATGTAGCTATGGAGCAATAAATGTAGCTAGTGTCACTAAGAAACTAAAATTTAGTTTTGCTTAATTTAATTTGAGTTTTCAAACTGGTACTAAACTAAGTATTAGAAAACTCTTTAGGGATGTCTGGGAAAACTTAGGTATATGAAACTGTTTTTCAAATCTACATTTCATGAAATCTAATCAAGCAATTCCAATGAAAATTTGGTGTCAAAATTGAAATGTATCGTAAGTTTAAAATACACATCAAATTGCAAGAATGTAGTATAGAAAAAGAATGTAAAATATCTCATCAATAATTTTTGTATTGATTGCATATATAAACTATAATATATTATATATATTGGCCTAAATAAAATACATTATTTATATTTTAACTTTTTGATTATAATTATTAAAAAATTTTAATATGTTACTCACTTTATACATCTAGTGAACAATGCTGAACTAGAGATAGATGATAACTTACTGCAGAAGCCACAAACTTGTAGAAAACAGCCACAGTCTTCTTTCATTCATAGAGTGGTTTCAATTATTTGTAATTAGTTATCGATACTTAAGTATACATCATATATGCGGCATCTACACACACATATTTAATTTTGAAAAATCTTAATATCTGGCATCTCCCGAAAAGTTAACAATAATGGCAAAATTGCACTTGTTTAGCAAGACAAAATTTTGCTACAACTGACAGTGGCTACCCCATTTACCTAGCCCACAGTTAACCCACTCTGTTTATAAAAAATAAAATCAGTTTGCAAAATCACTGAAGATATTCAAATTTGAAATCCTTGAAGCACGTGATAGGATGAAAAAGAAGTAAGGATTTTTATCCACTAAATTTGTTCTAGTGAACAATCTCTATATTGAGTAGTTTCTTTGTCTAACTACCAAATTTGATTGACATTTTACAAGGCAAAAATCCCAATGAACATTGAGCAGCTGTCCATAAATCAGTAACAACAGCAGGATGAAGCAACATTGCACTTGGTGATGCAGAAAATCCTAGTCATAGTTAGTGCATTGTCTGTTCTTTTAAATACTAGGAACCTCCCAGGTCTTCTCTGCACTATTGGCCTATGTGAGAGGCTTTAATTAGCACAGATTTTCACATTCATGGACAGATTTGAAATTTGGAAGTTCTTAATGAAAAAGCTCTGTTACCTTGACCAGGCTGAAATTGCAGTTAGAGGACATGTGCTTGCTCCAAGGGCTGACTGAATGCAAATATATGAATATTAACACTATGCATGCAATTTTTATACCAAAGAGTATTTATTTTATTTTTTTAATGATTTTATTGAATCACAATTGCATACATTGGTGCAATCATAGGGTACAATGTGGTTCATGTACAATCAGAAATATTTTGATCGTAATGTTAGAGATAGCCTTCATAGCATTTTCTTGATCACTATATAAAGACATTGATACTCTACATTTAATAAGTTTCACCAGTACCCTGCTAAGATGCACCATGCACCGTAGGTGTGATCCCACTAATTGCCCTCCCTCCACCCATACTCCCCCCACCCCCCCCCCACCAAACCCGGCCCGGGGCCGGGCCGGGCCGGGGGGGGGGGAGAATGGGTGGGGGAAGGGCAATTAGTGGGAACACACCTACGGTGCATCTTAGCAGGGTACTGGTGAAACTTACTAAAGGTAGAGTATCAAGTCTTTATATAGTGATCAAGAAAGTGCCATGAAGACTATCTGTAACAGTACGATCAAAATATTTCTGAATGTATATGAAACACATTGTGCCCTATGATTGCACCAATGTACACAATTATGATTCAATAAAATTATAAAAAAAAATGAAATTAAAGGGCTGAGCACGGTGGCTCACACCTGTAATCCTAGCACTCTGGGAGGCTCAGGTAGGGCATTGCCTGAGCTCTGGAGTTCCAGACCAACCTGAGCTAGAGGAGACCTCGTCTCTAAAAATAGCCAGGTATTGTAGCAGGTGCCTATAGGCCCAGCTACTCGGGAGGCTGAGGCAAGTTGAGCCCAGGAGTTGCTGTGAGCTATGACCATGGTACTCTAATGGGGGCAAAAAAGTGAGACTCTAAGAAAAAAAAAAAAAAGACAGAAAGAAATTAAATATTTGGTGGCACCTGTGGTTCAAGGAGTACGGCTCTGGCCCCATATACTGGGGATGGCAGGTTCAAGCCCACCCCTGGCCAAAAACTTCAAAAAAAAAAAAAAAAAAAGAAATTAAATATTTGCATATTCCTTGGCTTGTCAGGAAACAAAAACAGCATAGATAATATATCATCAGCTCTGTGTCATGGGTTCCATGTCCATGGATTCAACCAACTGTAAATAATATTTGAAAAAGAAACTGTGTCTATATAGAACATGTAAAGAATTTTTGTCATTATTCCCTAATCAGTATTATTTACACAGCATTTACATTGTATTAAAAATTATAAAAGTGTACATAACTAAATTTTGTAGGACTACATAACTCAATTATACAGATTATAAAGTATATGGAGGATATATATAGGTTATATGCAAATAGTATCCTATTTTGTATCAGAGATTTGAATATCTGTGATTTCTGGTACCCATGAGAGGCCCTGGAACCAGTGCCCCACAGGTACCCAAGGACTAATGTAATACAGTGCATATTGATTTAAACTTATGATTAAACTTTATTAGGAAAGAATGGGAAGAGAAAAGAACAAAATGTTTTCCACCATATAAAAGTACAACAGTGGCTCGGTGCCTGTGGCTCAAGCGGCTAAGTTGCCAGCCACATACACCTGAGCAGGTGGGTTCGAATCCAGCCTGGGCTGGCCAAACAACAATGACAGCTGCAACCAAAAAAATGGCCGGGCGTTGTGGCAGAGGCCTGTAGTCCCAGCTACTTGGGAGGAGAAGGCAGGAGACTCAGTTAAGCCCAGGAATTGGAGGTTGCTGTGAGCTGTGATGCCACGGCACTCTACCCAGGATGACAGCTTGAGGCTCTGTCTCAAAAAAAAAAAAAAAAAAGGACAAGAGAAAATGTCTGACAGTAAAGAATTGAAAGCAATAAATGTAGATTATTTAGAAAATGGAGAAATAAGAAGAAACAGTTTAAGGAATAAAAAGTGTTTTACGGGGACGGATACTGTGATTTCCTCATAAGTCTTTTTATACTACCTCATTTTTAAACTTTGTATTATTTGATAATTATATTCTAGCATATTCCAGCTCAGTATTCATGCCACAGAGAAAATACAATGGCCAAGTATGATAATCTGGCCTAAAACCATTTGCTCTCTAAATGTTACACCTAAAATTCGTATGCTGAAATCCTAACCCCCAAGGTGATAGTACCAGGAGGTAGGGGCCTTTGTAAGGTTATTGGGTCATAAAGGTCAAACCACATGAATGGGATGAGTGTCCTTATAAAATGGACAATAGAGATGTCTCTGGTCCCCATTCCACCAAATGAGGACACATCTGGAAGGCACCATCTGTGAAGCAGAAAATGTGGGCTCATGAGACACTGAATCCACTGGTGCCTTGGGCTGGGACTTCCCTGTCTCCAGAACTGTAAGAAACTTCTGTTTATAAGCTCCAGTAGGCTGGGCATGGTAGATCACGCCTGTATTCCTAGCACTCTGGGAGGCCAAGGCAGGTAGATTGCCTGAGCTCACAAGTTCGAGACCAGCCTAAGCAAAAGCGAGATCCTGTCTCCGCTAAAGTAGAAAAACTGAGGCAAGAGGATCGCTTAAGCCCAGGAATTGGAGGTTGCTGTAAGCTATTATGCCACGGCACTCTACCAAGGGCAACAGCTTGAGACTCTGTCTCAAAAATAAAAATACATATATACACACACACACACATACACACATATATATGTATACATATATATATACTACATATTATGTTACAGCATCCCAAAAAGCCTAAGACACTATCACAACCACATTTTCTAAGTATAAGGTGGAGCTAATGTTCACCCATGATTTGTAAAGATAGAAATTATGCTTTCGCCTAATGTTTTTCTTCTTGACTTAATGGTATTTCTACATTTTATCTTAAAAGATTCTGGTTGGGTGGCGCCTGTGGCTCAAAGGAGTACAGTGCCAAACCCATATGCCAGAGGTGGCGGGTCCAAACCCAGCCCCGGCCAAAATCTGCAAAAAAAAAAAAAAAGATTCTGGTTAAATTAAATCATCTACATATCAAACAGATTATAAAACAACATTTAGAACAATAATGTTAGTTTATCATGCAACCCTCAAGACAGCAGTAGTAAGGCTAAAGGGGTTCTGCTGTCCCACCTGTCCCCACGGAGACTATGAAGCTATCTGGAGATGAACTATCTGGAGATGATGGTGGCATTAAGCAAGCCACCCGTGGGGCAACAAACTGGAAGCCCTATTGCTTTGAATTCTTCTTGGCAGTACAGAATTAGTCAGAAAGCAGAGAGCCCAAACAGATGGAAAGGCAGATGAACTTCACAGCATTCAAACCCGAAGGGAGAGCCACGCATATAACACATACACAGATCTGAATTATCTGAAGATCATTATGAGGAATTCCATAGGCCTATGTAATATTGACAGCATTTAATACTACTTGTTAGGTGGTTACTAACTGCTAAAGTGCTTACCTATTAACTGTTAATTACTCATTAAGTAATTACTTAAGTATTAAATGAGTGCCTAGTCCATTTTTCTATTGACTTCCTTTTTTGTTGTTGTTGTTGTTATTATTGTTGCTGCAGTTTGGCTGGGGCCGCATTTGAACCCACCGCCCTCGGTATATGTGGCCGGCACCCTACTCACGGAGCCACAGGTGCTGCCCAACTTCCTTTTTGATTTCAGAAATTGTACTAACATAATGTTGTTGTCCTCTCACCTTTAATAATAAGAATTACCTCTGTCAACGTACAGGCTACTCCCACTTTCCCCCACAATATTAGCCTATGAACTACCAAACAGACAACTAATCTGCATGATCTTTCCATACTCTTTCAAGTTGCCAATAACTTTAACTATATCACAAAATTTGTCTTTTTTCACTGGATATACCCACTAGCTCAATTGAGATAGGGCTACTTAAGCAAACTCACCAATTGATAGTCTACTCTAATAGACTGTAGGCATACCAACTGGACGATATGGAGGGAGTGGAGAGCTCATGAAAAAAAATCCTTTTCTTGAATCCCACTCAGATCCCACTGAATATTAATCTTCATGAGAACCCAGGAATCTCCACTTTATAAGGAGATTCCTAGGTTCCTTACAATACCAGGTAATTCTTACAAAATGTTAAGCCTCAAGCAATGTGACACCACTGGAATCTCACGATGAAATCAACATCTGGAATCTTTTATTTCCAGATTCTCAGGCAAGTTGACTTTCCATAATCCTAACCAGCTACCCATTGCTATCTATTCCACATTTTACCTTAACCTGAACACTACAGAGAAATATGAATACCCTGAGGTAGGCAAGGGGGTTAAATTTTCTCTGGGTGTTGAGCAAAATTCCTTATGACCTAAAGGAGCTGCTTTTCAGGACTAACTAAAGGATAGTAGAAACAATATCTGACTTCTGTTTTAACATTAATTGTGGGTGTGTGAGAGAGACAGAGAAAGAGACAGAGCCTCACTCTGTCGCTCTGGGTAGAATATTGTGGCATCATAGCAACTTGTAACTCTTGGGCTCAAATGATCCTCTTGCCTCAGCCTCTTGAGTAGCTGGGACCACAGGCGCTCCAGTCACAATGCTCAGCTACTAGTTCTTCTAGTAGAAATATGGGTCTCATTCTTGCTCAGGCTGGTCTTGAACTCCTGAACTTCAGCAATCCACCTGCCTCGGCCTCCCAGACTGCTAGGATTACAGGAGTGAGCCACCACTCCAGGCCTAACATTAAAACCTTCTAAATTTGCTCTATACATTGCCTGTGGAGCCAAGATGGCCTCAAACTACATCCCATTAGAAGAGTCTGAAATGCTAAGAGAATCAGCCGGTGTCCAGTGGAACTGGAGGATTTTCATCTCTCCTCCAGAAGACCAAGTCTGTGAGGTTTATGGACTGAGTGCAGATATGCAAAAGCAGCAATGATCATCATTCAAAGGCAATCTGGTCTATGATCCCAACAGGTCCTGCTTCCTCCTTTTATAAAATGTAGCTTTGCATAATCAAGTTACTACAAATCAAGGTACCCTCATTCAGAAGGACTAAGGGAAACATTTAGAGGAGATCGTATTTCTTAAACTCAGCAGTTTGCCGCTAATAAATCACACACCTACTTTTATGAAATTAAGCAGATCCCCTCCTCTCAAGACATTTAGCTTGAAAAAAGATAGATGCTTTGAGGGCTAAGCCATCAATTTTTGTCTCTGAAAAGAATCATTTGTTTCTGCTAAAGCTGATCTAAATCTAACATCTGATTATAATTTATTCCATTTAAAGTCCTTGGTTAACATGAATTCGTTTTTTCATCAGCAGGCAGAAACCACCTTTAAATGTGGTTTTCATTTCAAACAATGCTTGAAGAATAATTTTTAGGTAAAAGTCTTTGGCCTAGAATAAAAGTTATAACCGATAACCTTACCTTGATTTCCTTTCAAAAAATATGTGCGTATATTTATGATGTGAACACAGTGGTCATATTGTAAGCCATAGCTTTATTCTTATTCCCAGAATTGTAACTTTGGTTAAGGAGTCAAATTCCATCTCAAATAAAATAAATCTACTATAATAGCATAGTGAGCCTATATGTATTCATTTTCTTGAAAACTATTCTATCTTCTCAGCTGATTTTTGTACTCTATGTATTTTGGAAAGTTTAAGCTCATTTTTCTTCTTAAATTCAAGAAACTTAAATGTCTTAGGCCTAGGTTATTCACCAGTCTGGAAATAGTAAAGCCTTTCTTAAAAAGGTAATGAAAGTTTCTTCTTCTGACAGTTGACAATAGTTCTATCAAGTTTGGGATACTCATGCCTAAGGAAACTATTTGCTCCAAAATACACAGAGCAAAAATTCTCTAGATCATCATCCTGATTTTGATGTGAATTTCCGAAAGATTTGAAAATTAATTCTTGATCTTCTATGGGTCAGATACAATATTTAAATCCAACTTTTTTAAAATTATGTGTTTTCCCAAGGAATTTGAAGATTTTTTTACCTCCACTGAAGGTTTAACATTATAACTTATGTAAGTATAATAACCCTAAATATCACAAGCACCAGTAATAATGTAATTCTTGCACAATGTTGAAAGTGTCTATGCATGCAACCATTTTGGAGAATAATTTGATTTATATAAAAAATAACTATAATTTTCGTGTACTTGACCTAGTAATTCTATTTCTAAGAAGCTAGGTTCTAAGAATATAATCCAAATCAGGAAAGGAGGAGGAAAAACTACTGTCAAAACATGTTCATCTTAGTAACATATACCATAACAAAAAAGAAAAAACCAATATGAGAAGTTAAAAAATTTAGACATAGGCACTAATTAAGTATTATAAGGTCATTTGAAAAGATTATTTGCAAAAGTCTTTGAAATAATAAGGAAAAGGATAATAGTGAACTATGCAGTGTAAAAAAAAAAGAGGAATAGAAGCCATGATTTTTACATGGGTTTTAAAATTACATGTGCAATATGACTGTTAGCTATGATTATTGAAATAAATACAAAAAAACTAGAAAAGAGTCATCAAAAGGTGAAAATGTCTGTGTTAGGGAAGAATTCTATATGATTCTGTAATACTTTATTTCCTAATTTTTCTTGACATAGGTGTCCATGCATATTACTTTGAAAATGACCCACCAGAAAGTGTCTATATATACTACACATACGCACCCAATTAAAGACCAGTGAAGGTATTTCATTGTAAGTCGAATCATATTTTAAATTGTCTATTTGTGAAAAATAGACTACAGTCAACCCTTGAACAATGTGGGGGTCAGGGGCACCAACTTCCTCATGCAACGGAAAATGCACATAGAACTTTTCGCTCCCCTAAAACATAACTAATCGCCCACCATTGACCAGAAACCTTACCGAAAGCATAAACAAATAACACATCTTTTGTATCATATATGTGCTCTATACTACATTCTTACAAAGGAGTAAGCTACAGAAAATAAATTTTTATTAAGAAAATCCCAAGGTTGAACAAATATATTAACTTTCATTAAGTGGAAGTAGATCATCACAAAGGTCTTCAACCTTGTCTTTACGCTGAGTAGGCTGAGGAGGTACAGGAGAGGGGTGGCAGAGGTGACAGAAGGGGACCCACACAGTTCAAACCCAGGTATTCAGAGGTCAATTGTATCATGAACTTGTATTCACTCACATAGGTAACTAAACCCAGTAAAGGAAAATCGGATCTGCAAAGGTATTTTAAGATTAACATAAACAGGAGGGATATAGAAAACAGTACATTTTGCCCAAAATGTCCCAATGTCCATTAAAGCTAAAATGCTTACCTTCTAGCAGCAGCAAAGCTTCTCCCCACAGTTCTGGCTTAGAAACAGCCTAAATCCCTCCATTCCCTGGCCCTGGCTCAACACGTAAAATGCAGTCAGCTTAAATGAACTACTCAGTGACTATAAACAGAAATCTACAGCTGTGGGGCTTCCAAATAAGCACTGTTGACAAGGATAACCATAAACTAACAAAAATGACTTTGAAAAATGGGGGTGCTACATTATGTGCCTATTACAACAGTGAGGCTTAGGAATCTATTCTTAAATGCATGGTGCACCTGAACCATGAGAGGCTTCCTCACACACGAGCAGAGGCAACCTGTGCAGTAGGAGGAGAAAAGGTTCCCCATCAACCATCAGGAAACCGTAACTCGAGCTTCAGCAGGACACATCTTGAAGCTGTTCTCAACAACCTGAGTCCAAGAACTTCCCCAAACGTGATGAATCACAAAATATAGAAAAACACTATGTTTCCCCTATGCAGGCCCCTCTTTAATTGGATTTTCTGAAAGATGATCAAAATCACACGTTGAGTAGAACAGGAGTGTTGTTTAGGGGAGAATCAGGTCTCCTGAGGAGTGGGGAGTCTCTGTCACCCTTCTGCTTCTGAAATGGAGGGAAACTGGTCTGGAAATTTTTTAATGAACACATCCCTGGGTTAGACAATCAACACTGATCTGCTTCTGTGCCCAACCCTCTTCCAGTGGGAATAAGGGGAGGAAAAGAGGACAGGTAAGGAACAGAAAATTCAAAGGGAATTTTAAAAAATTATTTGAAGGACTTACATAGTGAGGGGGGAAAAAACAATGTAATCACATACTGTTCTCAATGATATCAACTCAAAATCTGACTGCCCCCAATTTTTTCCACCACCACCACTCCCCCCCCTGCAAAAAAGAAAAAACAGGTAATGACAAGAAAGGGCAAAGGACATTATCTTGATTTTAATGCGATCTGATACTCAGCCATACATTAAGTACCACACTTGGTTCTCATCACAACACATAAAGAAAGAACATATCCAAATAAGGACAAATGATATGGTAAATGAGATGGGCATTTTTCCTATAATAAATGTGTTCATGGAAATTTTCATTCTAGGAACAAGGAGAAGACATCATAAAATCACATTTATATAGGTAAATAAGGTCAAAAGAGAATATAGTAATTTGTTATATTCTTGAAAATATATTCTATATACTCAAGAAATATACTCTCGAGGGACACTACTAACAACTACTTTATATGTGGTTAGCAAACTTAACGGAACTTGGTGGCGTAGGCTAGAAAGAGAAATATGTACAAGAACTCAGAGCAACCATTCATCAGAAAAGCTGGGTGTCTCCAGGAGTGTTTTCTAACCTTTTTTACCACACTTGAACCTATAGTTTAACTTTTGCGGAACACTTAAGACTATGCTGATCAAAAAAAAAAAAAGTAAAAAATAAAAAAATATACTTACTCTGCTTTGACTTCTTCCAAAAATAATTTAATTAATGATCTTTAAAAATGTTCGCAATGCACCTTAGATCCTCTCCTGGCACACCAGTTGAGTCATTGGTCTACAGGATAAAAGCACATACCTAAACTCTCAAGGAGACACACGGCCTTCCAAAAATCACTGCTGGTGGTTCAGAATGCCTGGCACAGCAAAATTTTCTCACTACGTCTGCCGAACTTCCCCTCAGTTAAGTTTAGCTTCCTGCCATGGTCTAAATGTCTGTGTCCCCCACTAAAATTCATGTGTTGCAATCCTAACTCCCAAGGGAATGGGGCCTTCAGAAGGCAGTTAGGGCATGTGAAGAAGCCCTCATGATTGGGATTAGCGCCCAGGCCCCAGTGACACCCCTTTGCCTCTTCCATCATGTGAGGTTACAGCAAGAAGGCACAGTCTCTAAACCAGGTATTAGGCCCTCACCGGAAAATGAATCTATGAGCACCTCCATAGTCCTTAAGGACTTTCCAACCTTAAGAATGGTGTGAAATAAATTTCTGTTGTTTATAAGCCATCCAGTTTATGGTATTTTGCTACAGCAGCCCAGATGGAGGAAGATACTTCCCATAGTTTTTACCACATAAACAACAGGTAAAATGAATCTGCTTTTCCGTGCACTAATCAGCTTAAGGTTCAACAGCTTCTACAGCAAAGTTAGATAGCACAGAGTTGGCACCTTCAGAATAAGGGGTGCTAAAGCAGATCCGGAACAAAACAATATTCAACCAGGTACAATTAGTGAGGGTGCGATTCTCCAACCTGCGAAGTGTCCATTCAGGTCTTCGAAGGAAAGGAGGGAGAACAAGCAAGTAAGACCACGGGGCTTGAAAAGGCAAGCCTATTCTCCTGTGGCCAAAGATTAGTTTCTTAAAAGAAAAACCCTTTTATGACATTTTTAAAGTAAAATATTTCCCACCAACTCCTAAACATAGACATATGGTTATACTCCACACTTCTGCACAATCTTAAACTATTTCTGTGGCTCATTTGACAGGCAGTTGCGTTTTGTTAGATAATCTAAAATACCTATAAAACTAGAACCAGGGATTAGGAACAGCGAGAAAGAATCTTAAATGCTAAGATAAATGGAGCCACTTTTACTAGAGAAACTTGGAACATTTTTGATTAGGCTGAGGATGTGCAGTGAGAGAAATTGTTTTTAAGTCTGGTAGAATTCCCAAGCTGCTCTCTTTCCAATAAAAGGGAAATACACTCACTTCCCAAAGCATCCATCTTTAGAAGAAATTCAAGTACTATAACTATCACAGCCTTCACATTAAACTTCTTGGCACTAACTGGAACTGAAAGCACCATAATTCTCTAATTAAAGAGAAATTTTAAGAGATACTCTACAATGAGGGGAGATTTGTTTTTAATAGACTTCCTTATAATGAGTCATTTCATAGATAGAGAACTCTAGGACGGAAGCCAAGAACCAGCAGACATAATTCCTTAGCACAAGCAGGCAGTTTACATCCAATTTGGTCAGAGAGGGCACTATTCCTGCTTCCAGCCAAGCCAGGACTGCACATCACAAGGATCAGAACTCAGTCCTTAGTCAGCAACCACGCTTGGTGTTGGAAACTATGTGTGTGAGACAGATTTGTCCTTAGTAAAAATGGCCCCAAACTCCTCTAAGCCCATTAAAATCAAGTTTTCTGCTCCACACTCAATGTAAATTGAGCACAGATAGAATAACCACATACCATTCATAACCTCAATGGGCAGATAATAAGTTATTGTCAATCCCACGTGAATAAATGAAATTTTAGATTTCCTGGAAATAATTACACATGGGTGAGGATAGGAACAAAAGCCATAACTTAACTTGGAGTTCATTCTTACCTCTATTATGTGCCAGCTGTACAACTTGGGCAAAGTTATTTACCCTCCCTGTATCTTAGTTTCCTCTCAGATGAAGTGAAGGTAAAGAGGTCCTACCCACATCTTAGAAGGGTACAGGTGAAACTTACTGAATGCAGAATATAAAGGTCTTCACACAATAACCAAGAAAATGCCATGAAGGCTATGTTAACCAGTTTGATGAAAATATTTCAGATTGTATATGAAACCAACACACTGTACCCCATGACTGCATTAATGTACACAGCTATGATTTAATTTAAAAAAGAAAGAAGAGGTTCTACCCATG
>CAUYON010118017.1:0-29387 GCA_963573935.1 Arctocebus calabarensis
CTCTTTGCTGACGATATGATCTTATACTTAGAGAGCCCCAAAGACTCAACCACAAGATTCCTGGAAGTCATAAAAAAAATACAGTAATGTCTTAGGATATAAAATCAATGTCCACAAGTCAGTAGCCTTTGTATATGCCAATAACAGCCAAGATGAGAAGCTAATTAAGAACACAACTCCCTTCATTATAGCTTCAAAAAAAAAAAAGAAATACCTAGGAATATACCTAACAAAAGAGGTGAAGGACCTCTATAAAGAAAATTATGAAGCCCTAAGAAAGGAAATAGCAGAGGACATTAACAAAGAGAAGAACATATCATGCTCATGGCTGGGAAGAATCAACATTGTTAAAATGTCTATACTACCCAAAGCAATCTACAAATTCAATGCTATCCCTATTAAAATACCAATATCATTCTTTCAAGACATGGAGAAAATGATTCTGCATTTTGTACGGAACCAGAAAAGACTCCATATAGCTAAGGCAGTTCTTAGTAAAAAAAAAAAACAAAGCTGGGGGCATCACCATATAAGATTTTAGGCTGTACTACAAAGCTATAGTGGTCAAAACAGCATGGTACTGGCAGAAAAATAGAGACAGACATTTGAAATCAAATAGAAAACCAGGAAACAAAACCAACATCTTACAACCACTAGTCTTCAATAAACCAAACAAGAACATACACAGAGGGAAAGACTCCCTATTCAATAAATGGTGCTGAGAGAACTGGATATCCACGTGTAAAAGACTGACACTACACCCACACCTTTCTCCACTCACAAAAATTGATTCAGGATGGATAAAGAACTTAAATTTAAGGCATGAAACAATAAAAATCCTAAAAGAAAGCATAGGAAAAACACTGGAAGAAAGCCTGGGGAAAGACTTCATGAAGAAGACTGCCATGGCAATTGCAACAACAAAAATAAACAAATGGGACGTAATTAAACTGAAAATTTCAGACAACAACCAAAGCAAACAGACAACCTACACAATGGGAAAGGATATTTGCATATTTTGAATCAGACAAAAGCTTGATAAGTAGGATCTACAGAGAACTCAAATTAATCCACATGAAAAAAGCCAACAATCCCATATATCCATGGGCAAGAGACATGAATAGAACCTTCTCTAAAGAAGACAGATGAATGGCTTACAAACATATGAAAAAATGCTCATCATCCCTAATTATTAGAGAAATGCAAATCAAAACCACCCTGAGATACCATCTAACCCCAATGAGAATGGCCCGCATCACAAAATCTCAAAACTGTAGATGCTGGCATGGATGTGGAAAGGAAGGAACACTTTTACACTCCTGGTGGGAATGCAAAATAAAATAACCTTTTTGGAAGGAAGTATGGAGAACCCTCAAAGAAGTCAAGCTAGACCTCCCATTTGATCCTGCAATCCCATTACTGGGCATCTACCCAGAAGGAAAAAAAACCTTTATCATAAGGACACTTGCACTAGACTATTTATTGCAGCTCAATTTACAATTGCTAAAATGTGGAAACAGCCTAAATACCCACCAACCCAGGAATGGATTAAGAAGCTGTGGTATATGTACACATGTACACTATGGGACACTATTCAGCCATTTAAAAAAATGGAGACTCCACAGCCTTTGTATTAACCTAGATGGAAGTGGAACACATTATTGAGTAAAGCATCACAAGAAAGGAAAAGCATGAATCCTATGTACTCAATTTTGATAAGAGGACAATTAATGACATGGTGGGGGTTCAGGAAGGGGAGAGCAGAGAGAGAAAGAAGGAGGGGACGGGTGGGGAAAAGAAGAACAGAGAGGGAATGAGGGAGGCGGTGGGGTCTTGGTGTGTGACATACCTTTTGGGGGCAAGACACAATTGTAAGAGGGACTTTACCTAACAAAGGCAGTCATTGTGCCTGGTCTCTTATATCCTTAATGAATCCCCAACAACAACAACAAAAAAAAATCAAGAAAGCAATTTGGCACTACCTGCTAAACTGAAATACACCCCTTCCCAATGACCCAGAAACCCCACTCCTGGCATATAAATTTATGAGGAATGGGTTTAACTTCCCAGCAACAAGCTCAAGAAAATTCCCTGCATCTTGGTTCATGAACATCCCAAACTCCCTCAAGAATGGAGAACTTGGTACATCTACACAAGTAAATAAACACTAGTTGGCAATTAAATGAAATAGATGAACTATTGATATACACAACACGGTGGATTTTACAGACATTATATTGTACAAAGTCAGATGCAAAAAACATGCTTTCTGATGATTCCAAGATGTGAAGTTGAAGAGTAGGAGGAAGGGTCCTGCAGTGAGGCAGTGTTGACTGGAACTGTTGTCTGGGAAGCAGCACTGTGATTCCAGAATGGTCTTTTGTTTCAAGAAAAATGTGAAACACATCAGGTCATTAAAATTTTCCTATTTACTTCCTGTTTTATAACAAATGTTATTAAAGTTGTATTATTGTCTAAATTTCATAGAAAGAAACCCCACATGTATTGTAAATCAGAACTCACTGACCCACACCTGTCCGCTAACTACAGACTAATATTTTATGCTACTGGGACTTGAATTTCTTTCTTCAGTAGCTTTTTTAACATTGTTGTATAAATGAACTTCCCACATATTGCTATGTAGGGATTACACAAAATTTTCTTCATGTTAAGGAAGTTAGGTCATATATTCGCTAAGTTTCCCTCTTCTCAGGTTTTCACAAATAGCTTGCAAATACCATAAGCTAAAAGTTACATGTTTATCCAACTGAAGAGGAAGCTCCCACACTTAGGGACAAGTGTTTTAATACTATTCCTTAAAATTTTTAGCTGTGTTTTCTAAGAACAACACTATTTACTGACAAAGAAATGCACTTTAATTTGTTGCCAAATGGTTTTCCAGATATTATGACAGCCATTTTGCAAAAGCAAAAAGAAACAAGTTTTACAAAACAATATGGGGCAATTTTTTTTTTTTTTTGGTCTGTTTTTTCCACCCAGGGTAGAATGCTTGTGGCATCATGGCTCACAGCAACCTCAAACTCCTGGACTCAGACAGTCCTCTTGCCTCAGCCTCCCAAGTAGCTGGGACTGTAGGCACCTGGCACAATGCCTGCCTTATTTTTCTGTTTTTAGTAAAGACAAGGTCTCGCTCTTGCTCAAGCTGGTCTTGAACTCCTGAGCTCAGGCAATCCACCTGCCTTGGCCTCCCAAGGTGCTGGGATTACAGGCTTGAGCCACCACACTGGCCTATAATTTTATGTTATTTTATCTTTATTTTTTGAGACAGGTAATATTTCATTGGTATTCTCATATAATTGATCACATTTCTAATTTATAAATATTTTGTGAGCAGTTACCATCATGAATATATTTATTTACACATGTGTTTGTATGTGTATCCTTGTGCATAAATTATGATAAGAGCTGTGAAAGAAATTATCCGTTTATACCTTTGTTGTTTTTTTTTAATGGAAATCACAAATACCTAATGATTTTCTACCAGTGCAGTGTAAGAGAAATGTACAAGGGGATAAGGCTCCTGAATTCAAAGAACTTTGCTATCGATTTGAGTAGGAAGATGACGCACATAGACATTCAGCACTGAGCTGTTATAGTACAATGCAAGACATTGCATAATTAAGTAATATTTGAGCTCAGAAAAGGACTCGGTTGTTGCCCAAAGTAGACCTGACCATTTGCTGAAATTTTCTTTTCTTTTCTTTTTCATTTTATTTCAGATTATTGTGGGGGTACATATGTTGTGATTACATAGTTTGCTTTTGTATAGTTAAAGTCAGAGTTATAAGTGTGTCCTACACCTGGAACATGTGCTATGTACCAGTGCAGTATACGCAGACAGGTGTGGGCCAGTGAGTTCTGATTTACATACATGTGTGTTTTCTTTCTCATTCTTGGATAACTTCACTTAGGTCAGGAGAATGGTCTCTGATTCCATCCTTGTTGTTACAAAAGATACCAGGTCTCCACCTTTTTAATGACTGAATAGTGTTCTGTGATAGTTTATCTGTTCGAATGTTGAAGACACTTGTGTTTCCACCTCTTTATGATTGTGAATCATGCTGCTATGAACATTTGAGTGCAAGTGTCTTTTTGATAAAATGTCTTTTCAACTTTTGAGTAAATGCTTTGTAGAAGGATTGCAGAATCAAAGGGCATGTCTGCTTCCAGTTCTTTGAGGAATTTCTATACTACCATCCACAGAGGCTGAGCTCGTCTGCACTGTCACCAACAAACAGCACACGAGTGTTCCTTTCTCTCCACATCCACACCAGGAACTGTTGCTAGGACACAGTAGGTCTTGAACTACAGATTAAATCTGCATCATTGGAGGTAAATGGGAAGGTGGGTCAGGCAGTGAGAAACCCTGTACGTCAAAACCCAGATGTGGGAGCGAGGCCAGCTCAGAGCAGGCTTGGCGTCCTCACAGTAAGGCAGGGCTTGGCTCTCTGGGTTACAAGCTGGACCTTCCACTCTCAGAACAATGGTTTCTGCATTTTAGTCCTAACTTTGAAAATAGAAGAATGGGTTCAAAAGCAAAAGAATGGCATAGTCTCTGCTTTGCTAAAATTTGTTATTACCTAAAACTGCAGGAAGTGATTCAGAAATGGTGGGCATTTTGCTGAACACTTCCTCTGAGTCCATTCAGAAACCATTTGAGAATACCCTGAAAACGAGACAGAGTGATTCAAGTAAAAATGGGAAAATGTCAATTTTGTCCTTTGAAGCCACATTAAGAAAGGGCCCTCTGGCTGCTGCCAGAATGGACAAGTGCCTTCCTGATGGACTCAAGCCTCTCTCAGTGCTTAATAATGGCTTCTAGACCCACCGTTAATCAATATTCAAGTGCCTCATTTAATTACATAGCAACGGTTTCTTTGTAATTCCTTCACTTTCCTTAGACATACCTAGTAACCTTTGTTCAAACCATAGTGCATTTTAAATTAATATATCAAAAGACTCAAGCTTAAGCTTTGACATTTGTAGAAACCTTTGACGTGGAAGTACTTTTTTCTAAAGAGATTGACTCTTTATGTGACCTTACGACCCTGAGTGGAAGAAGGAGAGTATTTTATTTTAGAATCACCTTAAAGCATTATCTGTACTTGATATTTGAGTGACTGATTCTTTGAGCATTTGGTCCATTTTGTTAAAATGTCTTCAATTTTCTACCTCAAGACTATTAAAGTTATTTCCTCTGAGTAATGACAGTGGACCCAGATCTTCACACAAAAACAGGAAAGGTCAGAGTTGAGTCAGACTTTCTTTTACTAACATGCTCTTAGGATACTCAGACACAGAACAAAAGCAGCTGGGCTTTCCGGGAAAGTGTGACCAGGACTTTCATGCTTGTGTGTGACAGTCTTTGTAAGGAATTAAAACTAGGGTCTATTGCATGCTTACTTTTTTTTTTTAGTCTCTATTTTCAAGGCTACATATAAAACTTAAATCTTTGATAATTTTGCTGTCAAAAGATTTTTCTAAGCTAATGTCTATTTATAGATGATCTTATTTTTGTTTTTCTTTTTCTTTTTAATTGTTGGGGATTTATCGAGGGTATAAGAAACCAAGTTTTTTTTCGTCTTTATAAAGGCCAGATATTGAGAGTTTTACCATTTATCTTTTTGTTCTCTTGACAGTTGCTAGCCATTAGAACACAAAAATGTAGTCATTGCTACATTTTAGGCAAGATGCCTTTCCTAAGCCATGTTATAGGAATGAATAAATTTATTTGGGGATTTCACATTTTGGGATTTTTAATAAGATACTTCACATTTGTACTTATTTTGCTATGCTTTTACAAACCCATCTTTTGCAATTATGTGGAAGATTTTGAAATTAATTTCTCTACTTTAAATGTTGTCTTAAAATAGCTAAAATGCTGTCTTCCTTCCCCATGGAGTGACCCAGCATTGTGTGATGTTTTTGCATATTAACAATAAATTAGTTTCTTTTACTTCATTACCTCCATTCACATGTTTGTTCATTTGCCTTTTTTAATGAAATTTAGGAAAACATTTGATTTTCTCAGAACTAAGCCATGTAGGAGAGACAAACCCAGAATTCTGAATGAATTTAGAACAGTACCTGTCCCCAGTTCCCGAGGAGCTTATCAGACTGAGGAGAAGTCTACTGGCCCTCAGAGAACTTTCTTTGCCAATCCCATGAGCATTCTCATCCTGCTCTGGGGTTGGCTGGGTCAGTGTGCATGAGTGCAGGGAAGCGTGTCATGTCAGCAGAGAGGACAGCTCGGTCTCAGGGCTGGCCAGCTCCACGACATAGCCCACAGTGGGAGCGTCTTTTCTCAGTACAGGTCCATCTCTGGGAAGAGTACCACATCCCTCGTGAGGAAATCTAAGATTTTCTTTCTTTCTCCCTGTTTCCATTTTTTTTTTCATAAAAGATTTTTGGTGATTCTGTTATTGTGATGAGCCTTTGGTTCAAACCTACCAGGTACACTTATCTCCTTATCTACTCTCAACCTTTAAAGTCGTCATTCCTCCGCACTCACCTGGCCATGCCCACGTTAGGCACCAAGAGAACAAGATTGCAGAAGTGAAGTCACCTGGAGAGAATTATTCATTGTCAGCTGCTGATAAATCATTGGATGAAAAACAACTAAACAGACAATAGGGAGACAATTGGTTAACATTTAAAATCTCAGTTTTCCTGGCCGCTTATGATGAATTGCTATGCTCTCCCTGCTCAGGGAAAGGGCAGAAGGCTGACAGGTGCCATCTGCCCCCTCGGAAGAGATATCGGAGCAAGGTTCACCCATCACAAAATACCAGGGCTATGAGGTGAAGCCCTCGCTCCACAGAGCACAGCCGCCCCACGGTCCTTCCATGCTGGCATGTTTTCTCTTGCAGCGCCATCCGTTTGCCTTCTGTGGACCCGACTGTAACCCACTTGTCTTGTTTACCTCCGGCCTCTGAGCTGTCACAGGCTGTCTCATCATTCTTCCAGAATATTCTTCCACTTCCACGTTTCTTTAGAACCGCATTACCTTCTCAGATCCCGGTATGACCAGATGAACACTTCTGAGCGTGCATTTGTAAAGCACCCAGTTTCTACAGAGAAGTTGATAATTTTTGAAGGATACACTATGAGCTACTATGGAAATACAGTTTATCTATCAAGTCTGAACTCTGTAGCCTTTGAACAACTACCTACCTGTTTGTAGGTGACCAAGAAGGCCAGCAGAATTCCTGGATTCTCTGTGGTATACTGAAACACGTGAATCTAATGTTATTCGTAAAATAAAATCTTTTTGCAAATGCAGCCTTTTCATGCATGCTAAAGTGAGCGCATTCTGTAAACTTCCCAGGCCTGCACGCACCACTGACTTCTGTTGTCGGGTGACGTGGTTGTAATGGCTTACTTCAGCTCCCAAGAATTCTACAGGCCTCCCACAGCTGGTGGAACTTCAGTGAAGATTGAGGCAAATTTCATTCTGTGTAACCCACTCTGTTCTTATCACTGTGGCATTTTCACTGATCCTGGAAAACTGTGAATCCATCTAAAGTAGGCATTCTTTTCCTAAGATTCATGGATCCCATCTTCCACAGCTGACCGGTACATGGACAGAATTTGGGGGAATCTTTAAATGTCTATGTGAATAGCATTTCATCTTTATTTCCACTAAGCTCTAACTAAAATTTAAGAGGACTTTCAGTTTTGAATGAAGCACACTGAAAAATATTTATTCATTAATAAAAATCATAGATACTCTCCTATCACATTACGGGGATGGCAGGAACTCAATGTGCCATTTTTGCTCCTTTGTACATCAAAATTCTCAGAGACATTTGGCTCCCTATTACATAATGCGGTACTAGAGAGGGATATATATGACTGGATTGGAAAAGTTTATTGTTAGGGTGGTCACTTGTATCAGTGGGATTGGATTCCTTAATCACCGTATGCATTTTCTTTTATTCCTTTAAAAATCAGGTTTCTATTGGCATCAGATTGCCAAAAGGCCCCTGGTATAAACAAAATTAAAGTATTTCTTGGATACTTGACTACTTTCTGGCTCTACCCAAAGCAATATTTGGAAAAGTGAACTCTTATGATGGAGACCATGGATCATATCTAATCTCTTTTCTCTAGTTCACAGATACTTATGCAGAGACCTAAATTTCTGCCTCTACTACTGGTCTTTGTCTCCCCCACCTCTCTGATATTCCACGTCTCCCTATGAATGACACCAGGTCCACACTTTGGTCTTCTTCTCTGGTTTCCCAGCTGTGTCCAGCACCGTCCAAATGAATTGCTCATCGAGTTCCAGCAGGAGTTGTACTATGCCAACATTCAGTCAACATTCATTTTCATGAGGAAATATCCCACACGGATTTATAACTTACAAATACTCGTTCATTATTGACTAAATAGATAAGCATAGGATAACTGAACATCTTTTTAAACTACAGAAGAGACTTACTATGTCTTTTCAAAAGATATATGCATGCCTTTGAACAAAACCCTAATAAGTCCGTGTCTGCCTTAACGCAAGACAGTTTGCCACAGTCCAAACCCTGTGGAGGAAATTTAACACTGTCAGCGATTTTTAAAAACATAGCTAGTGAGCCCATTATTACACTGGTAATTTTATTTTAAAATAATATAGATAAAAGGCAGTGCTTCAGAGAGGGAAAAGAACATGTAGTGGTGGAATTTCCAGCATTAATCTAGGTGCTTTGAATTAATAATATTAAAGTTAATCTCTATTCTAATTTATTTATAAAACCATCTAACCAAAGAAAAATTGTAGGCAGGATGGGCATTTCCGAGGCTGGTAATGGTAGTGTAGTTATTCAAATAAACCTCTCTGAAGACAACCTAACAGAAAAAAGGAGGAGCTAAGGAGATCTTTTGATGAGAATGAACACGAAAAGAAAATGCCAGAAAGTTAAAGGGTAGAAAACACAGAAATGGAAGCAGAAATCAGGCAATTCAGTAAAGAGGCAAATATGCATATAATTGGAGTCCTTCCCACCCAAAAAAGAGGAGAAAAAAAGAGACAGAAGCAATATTTGAAACAGTGAGAGCTGAGAAATTTTTAAAACTGATGAAAGACAGCAAATCACAATCTCAAAGTCCCCTGTGAACTTCAATCAGGATGAATAAGAAAATGATTAAAAGATACTAAAACATCTCGAGCTAATCAGCAGAAAATCAGGCCAAACAGGGAAATCTTAGAAGCACCTTGAGCACAAACACTTGTTACCTACAAAGGTGCCAATCAAGAGATTGAGAGCTCCTTCTCAACTGAGACGGTGGGATGCAGGGGGCAGGGTGTGAGCTCGGAAGGCTTTTAAATAACTGATACCTGGGTCTCGTGGCTCAGGTGCTCCCGTACTTTGGAGCACCTTCCTCACAACTCCTAAGCCCTCTCTGGTCCCATGTGGCCATGCTGTCCAGCAGGGCACCGAGCGCCCAGTCAGGCCCTGCTCAGAACCCCGTGGTCCCTGTCTGGGGACTGTGATGAGCAGGATGTCAGTGAGGTCCCAGTCGGGTCCCTGAGCCTGGGTCACTAATGTGTGGCCCCTGTTTCTGCTTCTTTCTGGCCTCCAGTACCTACGTGGGGTTGATGTGGCTCTATTGTGTGTCCCTCTGGGATTGCCCTGGTGTCCTCCAGCCAGGCTTGGTCTGGGGAGGCTGTCTGGTTAATGGATGTTGTTCTGCTCACCAGTGTGAGACTGGGCCACAAAAAGGTGCTGACATGTGGACTCTCCCTGACCTTGCATACAGGAGAGTTCAGAGACCTGTGTTGTTGACAGATGTGGGTCGGACTGTGCTTATGGTACCCAGGGCCAGCAGGGACATTCCTTCCCCTGGGCACCCATGGCCAGCAGGGTGATCTTACCTCACTCTATACCTTGGGACAGGTGTCACAGGGGTGGCCCCACTTAATTCCCTGAGGACTTCTGAAACCACTGCCAGCAAAGGCAGTGGACCCTGCCCATCACATGCCCTCCAGACTCTGACCAGGAGGTGTCCTTGTGCTCTGGGGCCTGGCTTAGCCTGCCGCGGAGGAATGCTCATGTCTGTGAGAGTGGCCTGCTCCTCACTCTGCAGCCCTTTCCTTACTCTTACTATGCTGGGCCTGTTCTTGAAAGTCAGGGGTGTAGTCCACATCAAAACAGTCAGGACAATGTAGGGGTGTATGGCACACCTTTTGGATGCCAGAACACAACTACAAGAGAGACTGTACCTAACAAATTCAAATATGGTTGTACCCTCTCATTAACCTGAAATAAAACAAAAACAAAAACTTAAAAACTAAGAAAAAAATTTTTTTTAAGTAAGGAATAGCTAAGATGCTTTTAGAACACAGAGTAAGTGATAGTGATAGAAGACAAGGCAAATGGGCAAACCGAAGATGATAGAGCTCCCAAAGACAGATTGGGTGGTTGTTTCCATAGAAACCAAAGGAAAGATTATTTGTTACCTAATAGTAGGACATCTTTTTTTTTTTTTTTTTTTTGAGGAAGCGTAAAATAAGACCTCTGTGCATGTTACCTGGAAATCAATTCCAGATTGATTAGAAACATAAATATGAATGAAAATTAAAACATTCACAAACAGATATAAGAAAATATCTCTATGGCCATTACATCAATGATCTATTGATAATGGTAAGTTGGTCAACCTCATTTGTTATTAAAGAAAGCCGTATGTACATTTACACAGAAATGAGATGGTGTGTCCTGCACATTAGACTGGCAACATTTTAAATATCCAGCAAAATTTAAAGTTTTGTTAAGAGCATGAAGGACTAAGAACTTTTATGCACTATTGGTGGGAAAATCATTGTACGCGGTTTGTAAAGCTGATGATGTGTGTCCCCTATGTGCAGAAGTTCCAAGTTTAGACAATTATAAAACAAAATCCATTCCTTCATGCATTCAAGGAGACTTTTTAAATTTCAGATTAATAAAAAGGTACATACGATTAGGTTACATTGTTTGTGTTTGTTAGGAAACGTCCGGGTCCAGGCTGTGTTTGAGTCCTTCACCCAGGAGGTGCGCCATACACCCCTACATTGTGCCCTCAGGTGGGAGCACACTAAGCCCTCCCTTCGTGTCCTCCCCTTTTCTTGGGGAGGGTTGTAGTTGGCCTGTGGTTGTTCATCTACTAGTTTCAGCTTAGTATTGAGTACATAGGATGCTTGCTTTTCTACTCTTGAGATATTAGTAAGGAGAATGTTCTTCAACTCCATCTAGGTAAATATAAAAGATGAAAAGTCTCCATCTTTCTTTATGGCTGAATAGTATTCCGGTATTCCATGGTCTACATATAACATAGTTTACTAATCCATTCATGGGTGGATTGTTTCTACATCTTAGTGATTGTGAATTGAGCTGTGATGAACATTCTAGTACAAATGTCCTTATTGTAAATGATTTTTTTTCTTCTGGATAGATATCTAGTAAAGGGATTGTGGGATCAAATGGAAGGTCTACTTTTAGCTTTTTGAGGATTCTCCATACTTCCTTCCAAAAAGGCTGTGTTTATTGTAAGATTTTTTTGTACGGGTAAAGAACTGATGAGAATATAAATGTTGGTCTAAAGGAGGATGGGTAGATAATGTTTGTTTCTAGTGTTTCTGTGTACATATGTATAACACTGAGGCGGGGACTGTGGAACAGCAACACCACAGTAACGATGCCCCCAACCACAGCCTCGTCTGGAGCTTCACATATAATTCTCTAATAAAAGAAACCAGGACTACTTGGAAAAATGGCTGATTCTAGACTGGGGGAGGGAATGTAAAGAAGTACCAGATCAGCCCAGAGCCGCTTGTGGTGCCAAAAAAAAAAAAAACACTGCAAAAGGACAAAAGAGCGGGCGTGCCAAGGAAATGAAGAGACTCCCAGGGGCCAGACGATTTGATAAACAAAGTTAATAGCTGAATGTATTAAAATTTAGCCCAAATAATAAAATATACATGAACCCATATAGCTATAATGATTGAATTCATAAATAATGAGGTGGATGAAGGCTTACTCTCAATAAACCTTACTGAGAGAATTCAAAATCATTTTGTGAGTCCTCCTTGCTAGGAGGTGAACTTAACCCAACCCATGTCCGCTTTGATGTGAGCTGGACCTAGTTATCTTCTCCCAAGGACTAGAATATGGACAGGGAGCAATGAAGTGTGTTCATAGTGGAGAAAGCTGACACACATAACCTTACCCAGGCGATAGGAGGTCAACCTCGCTCATGTTCATAGTGTGACGTGATGTGTTGAGAGAGGTACGTACACCACGTCTCTAATAGTCATCCCTGAAAAACTGATGCCCCAGATTAACCACTGGAAAAGTACCAGACAAAACCTGAGAGGGATATTCAGCAGAATACCTAGCAAAGACTCTTTGCAACTCTCTGGGTCATCAAAAACAAGGAAAGACTAAGAAACTATCACATAGGGGAGGAAATTTAGAAGATATCACAAATGATTGCAAGGCATGTAGGACTCTCTATGGTCTGTCCACCCCTGCCCTTTCTTCAGCTCTTCCTCTTCTTGTCATGGAAGCCCTAATGCCCCCACAGGGTCTCTGCTCTTCCTGGTGTCCACACTCCAACAGGGTCCCCTTACTCTTGCTTGTGTTGATGCATCTTGGACACGTACCTGCCTCCCGCACAATAGCAGGCAGAGCTTTCCATCCCATCACCACTGGATGCCCTATGAGCGCTTCAAAATCAGCATGTCCCAACTCTTGCTCATGTCCTGTTTACCCACCAGCTTTATGCTCACACCCCCAAACTGCTGCTTCTCCTCTGCTCTCTGCCTGGAGAGGACACCCCTGCACACTCCTCCAGGTGATTTTCTTTCTCATCTGCAACAGTGGAAACGTTGGAGCTGAGTATTTTGTGTACAGAAAAATTTCTAGATTTAGGGAGAAAGTAAAAACATAAAACCCCTAGAAGATAAATGGTTCTGTCTTACAGCTTTTATCTAGGCACTATCTAACCTAGAACATTTGTTGTCATTCTTGGGGTTTTTTCCTATCTAATTCCATAAAATGTTGCTGAATAATACTTATTCATCCCATAGTATTCATTCTATGGGAAAAGCAGTAAGGACCCATAAAAAAGTTTCAGGCACCATATTGGGCAATTGGGATTAAAAAAACCCAAAAGCTGTGTATTTTTTGCTCTAAAGGAAGCAAATCTTACCATCAGAAAGGGAATCCCTGAGGGAGCTGGGTGCCTCACTCTGACAGCTTTGTGGTGGGAAGAAGAGTGCGGTCCTTTAATTTCAGGGTAGGCCCTGCTCACCCATTAATATCATTGCTCGAATTAGAACATAACCTTGAGCAATGTATTGTCAGGGAAAAGAAGGGATACTCTGTGGAATAATTTAAAAGGGTTTATTCTGAGCCAAATTGAAGGACCGTGACCCAGGAAAAGCCATACAGGAAGCCTTGAGCAAGTGGACTCACAGTGCAGGAGTTACAGTTTGTTTTTATATGGTTTAGGAAGACAGGAATTGTAAAGTAAGGTCACAATTCAGGATGGGGAAGATATACATTGGTTTGGCACAAAAAGGTGAGACATCTCAAAGCAGGGGCAAAAGGGACAGGTTATAGATGGGTTTAAAGATTCTTTGGCTGACAAGTGGCTAAAAGACAAGTGGCTTAATCAGAGACAAAGTCTTAGACAGACCCAAGTGGTTTGCTATGTGTATTGAGGACCTGCAGGTGGGTCTTAGACAGCCTTATTGCGTAACAGAGAACAGCTGAGAAGGGCATATCTGAGGTCCTTTCTAATGGCCAACAACTCAGTTTTAGGGATCTCCTTGGCTAAGGGAGGATCCAGTTGGTCAGTCACTGAGAGGAGGAACCTTAAGATTTTATTTTAGTTTTTAATGTTAAAGATTCTTGGATAGCGAGCACTCAGAAAGATGCCCCAGAACTCCTTATCCCTGAAATTCCTAGTGTGGGCAGCTGCCATGTGGGCCACACAGTGGTTGCACCTGGATACAGGCAGCAGCACGGGGAACTGGAGGGCCAAGAGGCCTGGGATCGGCTAGTGCCTGGGCCCCTGTGGGTTGACCAATCTGTATGATTTCTCAGGCTCAAGGCACTGTCCTTGATTGCCTGGTACCTGGTCTAGGATGATTAGGACTGATGCACAGTGGCCCAGACTGTGAGATCCCGATGACAAAAGAGGTTTGAGCAACTACTCAGGAAGGGAACTGACTGACCTTAGCCCAGAACCTCAAAACTAAGTTAAGATAGCATTTAAAAAAAAAAAAAGCCTGCCAACAGTGTTTATGCATTGCCTTTTCACCTCATCCAGCTGACATCTGTTGTTTTCTGGTTTTGTACTAATAGCCATTCTGCCAGGGGTGAGTTGTTATTTCACTGCATGATCAGTGATGTTGAGTCTTTTTTCATCTATTTGTTGGCCATTTGTCTTTTCTGACCAAAAAAAAAAAAAAAAAAATCCAATCAAGTCTTTTACCTAATTGTTGATGGAGTTACCTTTTTTTTTATTACTGATTTATTTGAGTTCCTTGTAGATTCTGGATATTACCTAAGTGCCGTTCCACTGATGAGTGGATACAGAAAATGTGTGTGGGTGTGTATACCGTGGTGTACTGCATAGCCATAAAGAAGGAAAAAACTGGTGTCTTTTGAGAACCTTGGAGGGAACTGGAGGTCCCCAAGTGCAGTTAACTCAGGAATAGAAAAACAAACCCCATAGTTCTCTCTATGACTGGAGCTAAACAAGGGAGGTACATGTACATACGTATACCTGTACATAGCCATGAGGCACTATACTGGACACTGAAAACTACGGGGGAGACAGGATGGGAGGGTGGCGAGGGATAAAATATGACCTGTTGGGTACAATGCACACTGTCTTGGTAACATTCACACCAAAAGCCCTGACCTCAGCTTTATATAGTTCATCTGAGTAACACTAGTACCCCTTGAAACTATGGGAAAAAAAATTTAAAAAACAATTGTATTGGCTCGGCGCCTGTGGCTCAATGGGCTAAGGCACCAGCCACGTACACCTGAGCTGGCGGGTTCGAATCCAACCCAGGCCCGCCAAACAACAATGATGGCTGCAACCAAAAAAAAAAAAACCTATTGTATTACAGGCAAGTCATTTGGTAGTTTGATTTTTTTTTTCCTGGTACTTTTTCCCTCATGATGCCTGCAAGCTCCACAATTCTGTGATTTCCCCCCCTACTTTTCCAACTTTGCCCTTTTGCTTAGCTGCCTCCAAAAATGCAGCAAAGGCATGTCCATTTATAAAGGGTAGCCTGGCTGCGAATCCTTCTCCCTGTTATCTTCTGAGGCTGTGTCCCCTCTTCAGATCTTGTCCGTGCAGTTTTATCCTCTTTGTCAGTTCTGAAATACAGAAACCTCAGGGGTGGCAGCCCTGGTCTGGTTAATAGGATGACTTTTGCTGAGCTGTGATGTTCCTGGTTCTGTCCACAAGTCTGTTAACTCAGCGTCTGCGTTTCAAGGGTCAAGTTTGCCATCTCCCAGTCTCCATCCCCAGTGTGAGCAGAGCACCCAGATTCCCATGCCGCCTCTGCCCAGCTCCTGCAAACAGTGAGCAAAGATAGAGGTTGCATGAACCTTCTATGCTTCCTTTCTGGGCCACTTTGTTTAACTTGGGTATTTCTGGATAGAGCTACTGCTTTACTTTATTATTAGTTTTTATTAAATCATAACTTTGTACATTGATGCATTTATGGGGTTCAGAGTACTGCTTCGATATACAATGTGAAATGCTTACATTGAACTAAGTAACACATCCATCACAATTATACTCATTTCTTAATAGTTTTAAAATGTACCATTGCATCATGCACATTAGGTGAGGTCTCCCCAAATACCCTCCCTCCACCCATATCCTCCCCTTCCCCCCTCTCTCTCTCCTCTTCCCTTCTACTTTCTGGACTATAGTTATGTTTTGCCATTCATATGAGTGTGTAGGTGGTTATATATTGACTTCATAGTAGTATTGAGTACATTGGATACTTTTTTTTTCCATTCTTGAGATACTTTACTAAGAAGAATATGTTCCAGCTTCATCCAGGTAAACATAAAAGATGTGACGTCTCCATCTTTTTTATGGCTGCATAGTATTCCATGGTATACATATATCACCATTTGTTAATCCATTCATGGGTCGATGGGCACTTGGGCTGTTTCCATGTCTTGGCTATTATGAATTGGGCTGCAATAAACCTTCTTGGGCAAATGTCTTTGTTGTAAAATAATTTTTGACTATCTGGGCATATACCTAGTAGAGGAATTGCAAGATCGAATGGTAGGTCTACTTTTAGTTCCTTGAGTGTTCTCCAAACTTCTTTCCAAAGAGATCGTATTAGCTTGCATTCCCGCCAGCAGTGTAGAAGCATTCCCTTCTCTCCACATCCACGCCAACATCTGTAGTTTTGGGATTTTGTGATGTAGGCTAATCTTACTGGAGTTAGATGATATCTCAAAGTGGTTTTGATTTGCATTTCTCTGATGATTAAGGATGATGAGCATTTTTTCACGTGTTTGTAGGCCATACGCCTGTCTTCATTAGAGAAGTTTCTGTTCAAGTCTCTTGCCCACATAGAAATGGGGTTATTTATTCTTTTCTTATTGATTAGTTTGAGTTCTCTATCAATTCTAGTTATCAGACCTTTGTTGGAAGCATAACCTGCAAAAATCTTGTCCCATTCTGAAGATTGTCTATTTGCTTTACTTACTGTGCTCTTCGCTGTGCAGAAGCTTTTTAGTTTGATCAGAGCCCAGTAATGTATTTTTAGTGTTGTTTCAATTGCCTGGGGGTTTCTCCTCATAAAATATTCTCCCAGGCCAATTTCATCAAGTGTTTTCCCTGCACTCTCTTCTAGTATTTTTATACTTTCATGTCTTAAGTTTAAATGTTTTATCTAGTGAGAATCAGTTTTTGTTAATGGTGAAAGGTGGGGGTCCAGTTTCAGTTGTCCACAGGTCCCCAGCCAGTTCATCCAGCACCATTTGTTAAATAGGGAGTCTTTCCCCTACTGAATATTTTTACTAGGCTTATTGAAGATCAAATGACAATAAGTAGCTGAATTCATCTCTTGCTTCTCTATTCTGTTCCATAAATCTTCTACTCTGTTTTTGTGACAGGACCATGCTGTTTTGACCACTATAGATTTGTAGTATAGGCTGAAGTCTGGTAGTGTGATAACTCCTGATTTTTTCTTATTTCTGGGTAATGTATTTACTGTTTGAGGTTTTTTCTGATTCCGTATAAGACAAAGTACTAGTTTTTAAGTTCTTAAAAGTATAACAATGGTGCTTTAATAGGGATTGCCTTAAATCTATAGATTACTTTGGGTAGTATGGACATTTTAACAATGTTGATTCTTCCCAGCCATGAACATGGTATGTTTTTCCATTTGTTAATATCTTCAGCTATTTCTTTTCTCAGAGTTTCATAGTCCTCTTTATGGAGATCTTTCACATCCTTTGTTAGGTAAATTCCCAGACATTTCTTTTTTTCTTTCTTTTTTTTTTTTTTTTTGGTACTATTGTAAAAGGAATAGAGTCCTTGACTATATTTTCAGCTTGACTATTGTTGGCATATGTAAAAGCTACTGACTTGTAAGTATTGATTTTGAGACACTGCTGTATTCCTTGATCACTTAGTCTAAGTGTTTTGTAGATGAGTCCCTGGGATTTTCCAGGTATGGGGTCATATCATAAGTGAAGAGTGAGAGTTTGATCTCCTCTGACCCTATTTGGATAGTCTTGATTGCCTTCTCTTACCTGATTGTGATGGCTAAGACTTCCATTACTATGTTGAATAGCAGTGGAGACAGTGGGCATCCTTGCCTTGTTGCTGATCTGAGTGGAAATGTTTTCAATTTTACATCATTCAATATGATATTGATTGTGGGTTTACAATAGATGGCCTCTATCAGTTTAAGAAATGTCCCTTGTATGCCTATTTTTTTAAGTGTTCTAATCACAAAATGATGCTAGGTATTATCAAAGGCTTTTTCTGTATCAATTGAGAGAATCATATGGCCTCTTTTTTTTTATTTTATTGATGTTATGTATTATATTTATAGATATGTGTATGTTGAACCAACCCTGTAAGCCTGGAGTCAAACCAACTTGATCATGGTGTATAATTTTTTGATGTGTTGTTGAATTCTGTTTGCTAAGATCTTATTGAATATTTTTGCATTGATATTCACTAATGATATTGATCTGTAATTTTCTTTCTTTGTTGGGTCCTTTTCTGGTTTAGAGATCAGGGTGATATTTGCTTCATAGAATGTGTTGGGAAGTATTTGTTCTTTTTCTATGCTTTGGAAAAGGTTTCATGACATAGGTACTAGTTCCTCTTGAAAGGTTTGATTGAATTCGGATGTGAAGCCATCTGGTCCCGGACTTTTCTTTTTTGGGAGATTTCATAGTGTTGATGCTATTTAAATGATTGATATAGGTCTATTCAAGATTTCTAATTCTTTTTGGTTGAGTCTAGGAAGGTGGCATACTTCCAGGTATTTGTCCATTTCCTTCAGATTTTCATATTTCTGGGAATAAAGATTATTGTAGTAATCATTGAGGATTTTTTGAATTTCTGAGGTGTCTGTTGTTATTTCTCCTTTATCATTTCTGATAGATAATATTAGAGATTTTACATTTCTGTTTCTGGTTAGGTTGGCCAAAGGTTTATCAATTTTGTTAATTTTTTTTAAAAAAACAACTTTTTGTTTCATTGATCTTCTGAATGATTCTTTTATTTTCAATATCATTTAATTCTGTCCTAATATTGGTTATTTCTTTTCTTCTTCTGGGTTTGGGGTTGCAGTGTTCTTCCTTTTCCAGTTGTTTAAGATGATCCATTAAGTTGTTGGCTTCCTCTCTTTCTGTTTTCTTGATGAAGGCTTCCAATGGTATGAATTTCCCTCTTTGGACTACGTTTACATTATCGCTCAGGTTTGGATAATTTGTGTCTTCATTATTATTTTGTTCCAAAAATTTGTTGATTTCCTTCTTAATCTCGTCTTTGACCCAGCTATCATTCAGCCTAAGATAATTCAGTTTCCATGACTTTGTTTGAGTATGAAGATTCCTGTTGCTATTGAGTTCAACTTTTATTCTATGGTGGTCCGAGAAGATACAAGGAACAATTTCTATACAATTTAAATTTGCTGAGGTTAGACTTGTGTCCTAGGATGTGATCTATTTTGGAAGACGACCTGAGGACTGATGAGAAGAATGTATATTCGGTTTTATTAGGGTGAAATGTTCTGTAGAGATCTGTAAAATTCATTTGTTCTAGAGTCAGGTTTAAGTCTAATATTTCTTTGTTTAGTTTCTTCTTGGAGGATCTATTCAAAACTGTCAAAGGGATGTTAAAATCTCCAACTATTATAGTGCAGGAAGATATCAAGTTCTTCATATTCATTAGGGTCTGCTTTATGAATTGAGGAACAGTCTAATAGGGTGCAAAAATGTTTATTATTGAAACCTCTTCATGTTGGGTGTTTCCCTTGACAAATATGTAGTGACCTTCCTTATCTTTCTTTTTCATCTTGGGTGGTTAAAGCCAATTGTATCTGCTACGAAAATTGCAGCCCCTGCTTTTTTCTGGTTTCCTTTTGCCTGTAATGTACAAGTCCATCCCTTCACCCTTTAAGGTAAGGGTGAGATTCTGGTATACAGCAGATGTCCAGTCTGAGTTTATTTATCCAGTCAGCCAACCTGTACCCCATTAGAGGACAATTTAAACCATTCACATTAATTGAGAGACTTGATAAGCCTGGTTGTGTTTGGGGTGTCATGATTTTTGGATGTCTAGTGGACATTTTTAATCCTTTCACCACTGTGGAATTTGGGTTTTTTTCAAAAATTTATGGGTGAATTTACTTTGGAGGTGGAGCATTGCACTGGTAGTTGTGGAGAATGGGACTGAGAATATCCTGGAGAACTGGTTTCTTCAACATGTCCATATCATTAATGTATTTGGCTTCTCCATCACAAATGAAACTCAGTTCGCTGGATACAGGATCTTGGGCTGGAAGTTTTTTTGTTTTAGGAGATTTAAGGTGATGACTATCTTCTTCTTGCTTAAAACATTTAACCTGAGAGATCTGCAGTCATTCTGATACTTCTCCCTCTGTAGGTGATGCTTTTCTAACATCTGGCTGCTTGCAGAATTTTCTCCTTCATCTTAACATTGGCATAGTTAATCACAATGGGTCTAGGAGATGCTTTATTTGGATAGAGCCTTGCTCGGGTTCTGAAACTGTCTGCTACCTGAAGTTCTGTATCTCTTGCAATGCTTGGGAAATTCTCCAAAATCTCTTGGAGTAGAGCACCTGTACCTTTAGGACCATTCTTTTCTCCTTCAGGAATTTCTATAAGATGAATGTTTGATCTTTTGGAGTGGTCCAACTTTCTGAGGGAATGATCAATTTTTGCTCTCTATTTGTCTGCTTCTTTGAGTGTTTGGGAACATTCAAAGACTTTGTCTTCAGTTTCAGAGATCCTTCCTTCTGCCTGGTCAACTCTATTACTGAGGTATTCTACTGTATTTTGGAGCGCCTCAACTAACTTTTCTGTTTTCTTGAGCTCTGCTATCTCTTTTCTCATTATGTCCATATCTTTGGTGACTTGGGCTTTGAATTTATTAATTTCTTGAGACAATTTTAGAACTACTCTTTGTCGATTTCTATCTTTTCTTCCATTCTATTTATCTTATTTGCCATCATATTCTGAATTCAATTTTCTGACATTGCTGCCATTTGTCTATGCATGACATCTTCAGTTTTATCTCCTTTGTCATTTCTTGGGTGGAGGGGTGATCTACTCTGTTTGTTCATGGTGCCAGAGTTCTTCCATTGGGTCCGCACCATGTTTATTTTCCACCATTTGGTTATTAGAACTAGTAGGGTGAGATTGAATTGGAGTTCCTAGATAGTAGAGATAGCCCCTTACCAAAGCACTATGCTTTGTGATTGTGGCTTATCTCCTACGACCTTATAAAGGCCCCTAGCAGAGTTTTAACCAGAGACTGTGAGAACCTACTTGGTGAGATAGCAACAAGTTAGTTCTCTTTTGATATCAGCCAAACTCTACCCTATCCCAGGAAACCATAGTATTGGGTTTAAATCTCACCCGTGAAGATATACAAACAGCTGTGGCACCCAGCCCCTACCCTTCAGTTCTTTTCTGCTATAGAACTTCAAAGGTCAACCTCAGAATGTGCCTAAATGGACAGCCCCAGACACAGGTTACAATTAAATTGTCTGAGGCAGTGCAAACTCTGCTCAACAGGGAGGGATTTAAGGGTCTCCAGTAGCACAATTGGAGTCAGGGTTTGATACTCCTGCCCACCAGACTCAATCCATACTGTTGTCTGCTTCTCTGTCCACAGGCCTAGTTGGAGCCAGGGGCCACGCCCCCAACTACCAGTGTCAGTCTATACTCAGCTAGCCTCTGCTTGCCAGACCAGTTGGAGTCAGGGGACCATGCCCCTGCCTGCCAATCTCAGTCTACTGTCTGGCAAGCCCCTGTTCGCAGGCTCTGTTGGAGTCAGGGTACCAGGCCCCACCCTCTGGTCTTGGTCCATACCCAGCTCTCCTCTGCTTGCCAGACCAGTTGGAGTCAAGGAACCATGCCCCAACCTGCCAGTCTCAGTCCATTGCCTGGCAAGCCTCTGTTCGCAGGCTCTGTTAGAGTCAGGGCACTGCACCCCACCTGCAGATCTGAGTCCTCACGCAGTAAGCCTCTGCTCATCAGCCTAGCAGGAGACAGTGGACCATTCCCTAGTCCTCAGGTCTTGGTTCACACTGAGCAAGCCACTGCTAGAGGGTTCTGTTCGAATCAGGAGACCATGACCTTGCCCTGAGGTGTCAGTCCACACCTGGTAAGCCTCTGCTTGCAGGTTCAGCAGTGGCTTGGCACCAGCTCTGTCTGCCAAACTCAGTCCACATGGAGCAACCACTCTCCCGCTGTGGGTGCCATCAGAGTCGGGGGTTCTGCACCCCATCCCACCAGACACAGACTGAACCAAGAGTCAGCACCACCTCTGGCCAGGCATAGTCATAACCAGGGGACTGCTCCTCTTCCTACTGAGTGTCCCTTTCTTCCCACATCCTTTTTTTCTTCGCCATTAGTCACAGATTCTGTCCTGATGGTTGGTAGTCCATGCTATGTCCAGATCTCTCAGGATAAGACTGAATACTCTGTGCTCGTCAGGGGGCAGAATTTCAGACTGCCCTGTGAGGGGGAAAGGGTGGACTGGGAGTTTAGACTTGTGGAAAATATCTGTTCAATTTTATGCCTGGCAGGATGGTGTCTAGGTTCATAAGTGGGACCTCCCTGGAGAAAGAGACCTGGTGTTTAGCAGCTCTCTCCAGCGAGCTAAAATGAGAGGTCTTTTGTTCCCTGCCTATTCTCAGATAGCCTATGGCAGGCCTCCTGCTTGGGGGAGGGGTCTCCCATCCTCTAGTTGACAGGCTTTGTATCTATAATTTGTTTTCTTGCATGTTCTTCCTTGGAGTTATAGCTTGCCAAACTTTTCGTGGCTTAGCTCCCCACCTTTCACTTCATAGCGTCTAATCAGGGCCACTGCTTTGAATCAAGTTTCTCCTTAACAGGCAGAATCATCTTCAGTGGTAAATTAATCCTATGAGAGCTGGGCATTGGTTCCCTGCACAGTGAGGAAATCAGCAGCTCCTGGTCATAAAGACAAGGATAACCAAAGTCCCCAAACCACCCATGTTAGCTTTGATTTGAAGGGACTGAGTTTCATAAGCTGAATTTCATACATATGTTTAGTTTTGTGAAGAGTGAGAAGTGAAGAATTTGCTTCAACTGAACTCTAAAGATAGGACCCGTTTTTACTATAGGAAAAAGCAAAAGTACTCCATTTCTCCTCTGCCATTGTCACACTGGGTTGGGTATTTTTATTCCCATCTGATAGATCTGGGGCTCAGGGAGGCCATATAACCAGACCAGGGAGTGCGAGGGAGAGGGGCAAGAAGTCCTGACTCCTGAGTGTCCTCCAGAGCAAGGCTCCTGGCAGCTGAAGATCATCAAAAATGGAATGCTGAAAACATGGGGGCCAGGGAGGATGCATTACTTTATGGGGTAGGCAGGAGTGGAGAGTTGGCAGCAATCTGCTAGTAGACCAGAAGCAAACACAGAGCCAGCACAGGTGGAGGGCATGGCCTCAAAGAGCCAGCACAGGTTGGGGGCAGGACCTCACGGAGCCAGCATAGGTCAGGGGCAGGACTGAGTGCAGAGTGCTGCTCACCCAACATCTTAAAGTTTGTGTAGTATTTTGAAATAGTTATAAATCTCAAAAATTCTACATAAACTCCCATTCAGCCTTTCCCTGTTTTCCTTAAAGATGGCGATATGATCATGGTAAAATAAGAAACCAGAAAATGACTGTAATGACTGGTAACTAGACTATAAACTTTATTCAGTTTCCAGCTTTTCTTCATCCATGCATTTGTGTGTGTTCGTATATTTCTGTGCAATTTGATCACACATGGAGGTGCACATAACCACCACTACAGTCCTCTTCAGAACTCACTCCTACTAAGTTCCCCCAGCCCAGCCCCCAGCTCCACCCACAGCCCCACCCCAGCTGATCTGTTGCTCCTCCACCTCCAAAGTTGAGTCATTTTGAGAATGTTGTATAAATGGAATTATACAGCAGGTAACCTATAGATCCGTTTGGGGAGTTTTGATATCTCTCCTGTTCTGAGTCTCTTGATTCACGAATGAATCATGTCTTTTCATGATGTGGAATTTCTTTGGTTTCTGTCATCAGGTTGACTGGTTTCTTTCATCAGTGATTTGTTCCTGTTTGTTGTTGAGTAATAATCCACTATACAGATACCCAGGATGTCATCCAGTCATTCACTGAAGGACATTTGACTTGTTTTCCACTTTTTGCTATTACTAATAAAGCTTCTTTGAATACTTATTGTGAACATTTGTGCATAGGGTTTTTTTTTTTTTTTTTTTTTTTTATGTGAACAGAGTTTTTATATCTCTGCCACAGGTCCCCCAATGTGGTTGTTGGTTGTCCTGTAATGCATGCTTACTATTTTTTATCAGCTTTATCAAAATATCATTCACATATCATACAGTTCACCCATAGAAAGCGTACAATTCAATGGTTATTAGCATAGTCACAGCTATGTCCAACCATCACCAAAGTCCATTTTAAATAGTTTTCATCACCTCAGAAAAGAAGTCTGTTCTTTTCATCTATCACTCCCCTGTCTGCAAACACCCTGCCACCTAAGCAGCCACTAATCTACTTTATGTCTCTACAGATTTCTACATTCTAGACAAGTGGTTTTTAGCCCTTTTTAATCTTATATTATACTTGAACCTATAGTTAAATGTCCATAGCACATTTATATTATGTTGATCAAAAGAAGAGAAAAAATATATACTTACTGTACTTTGAACTTCTTTCTAAAATAACTTAATTAGCAATCTATAAAAATTTTCACAGCACACTTAAGATGCTCTCATGGCACACCTGTTGAAGATCCCTGCTCTAGACTCTCATGTAAATGGAGTGATAAGTGGACTTCGGTGGCTGACTTCTCTCACTTAGCATAATGTTAGAGGTTCACCCAAGTTGTGGTATGTACCAATGCTTTGTTCCCTTGTATGGACAAAGAATATTCCACCATGGATGCACCATTTTGTTCATCCTCTTGTCTGTTGGTTGGCATTTGGGCTGTTCCCTCCTTTTGGCTATTATGATTAACACAGGTACAAACATTCCTGTGCAAGTCTCTATGAGAACACGTGTCTTCACTTCTTTTGCATCTCTCACCAGGGGCAGAATTGTTGGGTCCTGTGGTAACTCTGTGTTGAATCCTTTGATGAGCAGACAATGAACAGACAGGTTGTTTTTCAGTCTGCACCATGTTACATTACTACCTGCAGTGTGTAAGGTTTTCAATTTCTCCACATCCTTTCCAGCACTGGTTATTTCCTGACATTTTTATTTCAGCAGCCCTAGCATGTGTGAAGCGGTGGTTTAGATGTGCATTTCCCTGATAACTGGTAATGTTGAGCTTCTGTAAATGTGTGTGTTGGCCATTGTATATTTTGCTTAGAGAAATGTCTATTCAGATTGTCTTTCTCACTTTTTAATTGGGTTTTGTATATTTTCATTATTGAGTTGTAAGAGTTCTGTAGACAGTATAATCTAGACACAGGCACACATTTGATTTGGAAATATTTTCTCCCACTCTGTGTGTTTCTCATCTTTTTACTCCCTTGCTGGTGTCCTCTGAAGCACAAGTTTCACATTCTGATGAAGTTCGATACATTTGAAGTTTTGATGCTGAAGCTTTTGATGTAATATCTAAGAATCCTGCCAGATCTAAAGGCATGAAAGTTTTCTCCTATGATTTATTCTAAGAGTTTCACAGTTTTAGTTCTCTGATCCATAATGAATTAATTTCTCTATATAGTATGAAATAAGGATCCAAATATTTAGGTTTTTTTCTTTTTCTTTTCTTTCTTTTTTTCTTCATGTGGCTCTTCAGCTGTCTCACTGCCACTTATTGAAAAGTACATGTTTACTTTTATTGAAAATTTTGGAACTATTTTCCAGAGCATCTCTACCAGTTTAGATTTCCATTCACAATACGTAAGAAATCCTGTCTTTCCACATTCTTGCCAGTTTTGATTTTATCATTTTTTTTTTTATTTTAGCTATGTCTATAGTGACATGTAATTACAGCTTTGGTTGCACATTCGTCTTGGCAAAGTATTTCAAGCACCTTTTCCTGTGTTGGTTAACCATGCCTATCTCCTCTCTGGTGGAAGGTCTCTCTGTGTTTTTTGTCTACTCTGTAATCAGTATTTGTACATGGGGTTTTTCTTGATCTTTATGGATTCTAAAGGTCAGATTCTCAGCAGGTGTATGGACTGCAAATATTTCCCCTAAGTCTGTTGCTTATATTTTCATCCTAATCACGGGTTTTTTGACAAACAAAATTTTAACTTGGATGCTCATTGCTCTTTGTCTGAAAGATTTCTCACTTATGTTTTTTTCCAAAAGTTTTATGGCTTTACATTTGAATCTGTTTCAAATTAATTTTATATGTGATGTGAAGTTCAGATTAATTTTTTGTTCACTCGTTTTGGCCTATGAATAGGCAATCAACCCAGCGCCATTTGTCAAAAAGACAAGTACTCCACTGACTTGCTTTTGCTTCTTTATTTAAAAAAAAGTTCACTTAGACATATTTGAGTATATTTCTGGGGTCTTTATTCTGTTTCATTGATATGTGTGTCCGATGTCCACTGTACCATGCAGCCTTGATGACAGCAGCTATATACCCTATTAACATAGGGTAGACTGTTCCTTCACTCTCCTTCTTTTAATTTTTTTTAGTTATTCAAATTCCCTGCCTTGCCATATAACTTTTATAAGAAGTTTGTCTATATGTACCAAAAAAGTAGCTGAAATTTTGTAAGAAAATAGGGAGAATTGACATCTTTAATTAATTGAATCTTCCAGAACAGAAACACAGCATGTCTCTACACTATTGACATCTATTATTTTTATCACATTATTTCAATTAAAAAACTTTTATCAGTGTTCTATAGCTTTCAGCATGTAGATTCTGTATACATTTGTTAGACGTATACCTCAGTATTTAATTTTGGGGAGTGATTGTAAACGTATATCATTTTTAATTTTTCTTTCAGTGCTTTGTTGCTAGTATAGAAATTGATTTTTCTTTCTTACACTTTACTTTTCTTTTCTTTCCTTTTCTCTTCTCTTTCTTGTCTTACTATGTCACCTGGGTTAGAATGCCATGGCCTCAACCTAGCTCACAGCAACCTCAAACTCCCGAGTTAAAAAGATCCTCCTCCCTCAGCCTTCTGAGTAGGTGGGCCTATAGGCATACACCACCATGCCCAGTTAATTTTTCTGTTTTTGGTAGAGGGGGATTTCACTTTACTCAGGTTGTTCTTAAATTCCTGAGCTCAAGCAATCCTCTCACCTCAGCCTTCTGGTAGTGCTGGGATTACAGGTATGAGCCACCACACCCAGCTGAAAAGATTGAATTGATTTTTTCATGTGTTAATCTTGTTGTACTTGTTGAACTCATTCATTACTTTTAGGAGTTTGTGGGTTTTTTCAACATTCTTTGGGATTTTGTAGACAATTAGGGAGAGTTTTATTTCTTTTTCCCCAATCTATATGACTTTGATTTCATTTTCTTCCCTGATTATATTGCCTAGAAGTTCCAGTACTATGCTAAATGAGAGTGGTGAAAATGGACATCCTTGTCTTACTTTTTAGAGGGAGAAAGCATTTGGTCTTTGATCATAAGATGTGATGTTGGTGAAAGGTTTTAGAGATGTTATTTATCAATTTGAGGATGCTTTCTTTTCTTCCTAATTCTCTAAGTATTTTTGTCAAAAAATAGTATTAAATTTCATCAAAAAAAATTCTGCATTAGTTGATATGGTAATATGATTTTTCTTCTTTAGCCTGTTGATATGGGGAACAACACTGATTAATTTTTAAATATTAAACTATTGTTTCAATAAAGCCTACTCTTTGTGCTGAATAATCCTTTTTTATATTATGGGATTCAGTTTGCAATTATTTTAAAATCATTTTGCATCTCAAGTAAAGAAAGTTATTGTTCTATATTTTTCATTTTCGTACTGTTTTTTTTCTGGCTTGGTATTTAGGTTATATTGACTTCATAAACTATTTTGGAAACCATTCCATTCTCGTCTATTTTATGAAAGGTACTTTGTAGGGCTGACTGCAGCGGTGCTCCCATATGTAAACTCTAGGAGGACTCTAGGAGGCCGAGGCAGGTGGGTTACCTGAGCTCACAGGTTCTAGATCAGCCTGAGCCAGAGCAAGACCCCGTCTCTAAAAATAGCTAGTCGTTGTGGCAGGGGCCTGTAGTTTCAGCTACTTGGGAGACTGAGGCAGAAGAACTGCTTGAGCCTAAGAGGTTGCTATGAGCTATGATGCACAGCACTCTAACTAGGGGCAACAAAGTGAGACTCGTCTCAAAAAAAAAAAAAAAAAAGAAAGAAAGAAAAGAAAAGAAAAGAAAGATACTTTTTAGAATTGATGTTCATATTTGGTAGAATCTTTATTAAAACCATCAGGGGCTGGAGC
Organism: Arctocebus calabarensis; assembly: GCA_963573935.1. Classification (NCBI taxonomy): domain Eukaryota; kingdom Metazoa; phylum Chordata; class Mammalia; order Primates; family Lorisidae; genus Arctocebus; species Arctocebus calabarensis. Next base: position 28,204 of record CAUYON010118017.1, read on the forward strand.
TGTCTTTTCAGGAAACTTTCATCATTATGGATTTCATTCTGTACTAGAGTAGTACTGATACAACTTACTTTATATGGGCTGACTCCTGATAGTTCCTTTCTTATTGTGAGTGCACGCAAGGTAGGATCTAGCATCCTTTTATTCAATCTTTAATATTCTTTGCAAGGAAGTTTCACTAGTGATATATTCTGTCTGTTTTAGTTTATCTGAGAATATCTTAATTTATCCTTCATTTTTTAAAGGGTATTATTATAAATACAGAATTTTGGATTGGCAGTATTTTTTTCTTCAGTGCTTTGAATGTGCCATTTCATGTCGTTCTGACCTAATAGTGTCTGAGAGTCAGGTGTTGATCTTATTTGGAATCTCTTAAAGTTTTCAAGATTCTCTCTTGGTTTCTAAGAGTCTTTCCCAGTTTCTTAGTTGTGGGTCTTTTTGAGTTTATCTTACTTGGCTTCATCCAACTGAAGTTTCTTAAGCTTCCTGGATGTGTCAGGTAAGACTTTTTGTCAAATTAGAAAAGTTTTGGGCGATTATTCTCTCACATTATGTTCCTATTTCCTTTCTCTCTTTTTCTTTGGGACACACTATGCATATGTTGTGAGCTTGATGGTGCCCCAAAGTCTCATGAGACTTTGTACATTTTTCTTTATAATTTTTTTTCTCTTCTTTAGGCTAGATAATTTACTGGTCTTTCTTTTACAAACTAAAATCTTGTCTAATTCCCTATATTGATGGTTTTGTATTTCAGCTCATATTTTTAACATCCAGAATTTTAATTTCTCTGTCTCTCTCTAAATCAGGGGTTCTCAAACTTATTAAACAGGGGGCCAGTTCACTGTCCCTCAGACAATTGGCGGGCTGCACTATAGTTTAATAATAAAAAAAAAAAACTATGAACAAATTCCTATGCACACTGCGCATATCTTATTTTGAACTAAAAAAAATAAAATGAGAACAAATACAATATTTAAAATGAAGAACAAATAAAGTTAAATCAACAAAATTACCAGTATTTCAATGGGAACTATGGGCCTGCTTTAGGCTAATGAGATGGTCAATGTCTGATTCCATATTTGTCACTGCTATTTATAACAAATGATGCAAGTGTGCATTGGAGACTGAGAGGAGGAGTTGAGAGACAGAGAGAAGGAGGGGAGTCAGAGAGTGCGGTGCACATTCCA